>JXCR01132356.1:5413-87492 GCA_002079205.1 Phalaenopsis hybrid cultivar
GGAATCTATGGCTAGTCAGTTCAAAGGAAGTAAACTGCCTTAAACAACGCAGAACATTTTCATCAAGAATGAGCCAAGTCAACTCAGATGGGGATACAATATCAGTAAATTTGGGCAAGGATTTCATGCAGGAGTTGCACATTTTTCAGCATTCCCAGATTTTTGGCTTCCACGAATTCTGTAAGAAAATGAAAAGAATTTGCTTTTCTTATTTTACATGTATATATATCTGAAGCAATCATCAAAATTATAAGTTTACAGAAAGAATGATTTGCCAAATAGGTTTTGCAAAGTAAAAATGCAACTTTCATCTTAATAAGCATCAAAATGGACAATGTGTTTTCGATTTAAAGAGCTAGAGCTGCCAAAATATAGAGGTGACTGCTATGCCAAATTATATAACTATTAATTACTGGATGATTATGGGGGTATTTGAGATCATTCTTTGTTTACTTCATATCATTTTATTTATTTATTTTATTTATGTTTAGACATGAAAGAAGAGGTGGACCAGACAAAGATCTGAGGTAGGGTGATTGCCAGTTCAAGCTTTGAAAAGAATAAAAACAAACACTAAAGCCTTGTTTGGGATCACTTCTCTTTTTGTTTTTGTTTTTTGCTTTTTTTAAATAAATTATGTTTGTTTAGTGCATTTTTTGCTTATTTTTATTTATTTTAAAAATAAATTAACTTGCTTTAAAAATACTAAGAACACCTGAAAATTATTTTGAGTGTTTTTCAAAAAAACTATGTTACAACATACAAAACATGATTTATGTCAAGCAAAGCCATAAACAAAATAAAACAAAACAAATAAAAAAATTTAAAAATCAAAATAATCCAACAGGGCCTCTAATCAAACATTTTTTGACCAAATTATTCCAAACAAAATAGAATAAAAGCGATGTCAAACAGCACTTAGAACCTAATTATTACATGTTTTGCTGAGGAAATCTATTATTTCAATCAGACAAAATTTAAACGTCTGAATAAAATCCTCAGTAAAAACTTTCTAACAAAAGTAAAATCAACAAAAGTGTAGAAGAACCAACTAATGAGCTCAAGATAGCCCTTCCCTTAAGAAAATCAATATAACAAATAGACAACACCAAAACTATTTAGAAACAACAGAAGAGCACAAAGAATATTAACAAGATAAAAATTTTGATTTTTTTCTCTTTTTATGTGATTATTCTTTATTCCTGCAGAGCATAATAGAAAATAGCCAGTAAATAATCAAAATTACTCAACACAGCAACTAAAAAAATAAAGAAAAAAACCCTCTAAGACAAGGTAAAGAAAAAAGCCTCTAACTCGAACTATAAAATCACCATCACTGTCACAAGTACACATAAATATACATCTAAAACGCAATCTCATCAAACTTCAATTTAAAGAAAAAAAACTGAATACATGAATCAAAAGCTGAAAACTTTAATCGAAATACAAAATAGAAGAAAAAGCAATAAGTCTGAAAAAAAAATCACATTCANTTTCAGAAGGAAACCAATGAGGACATTTAAATTCCGCCTTCCCAATCTTCCGATACATCACCATTAAGTTCGAGTCACGAAAAGGGAGATAACCAGCGAGAAGAACATAAAGGATCACCCCACATGACCATATATCAGCTTTAGCACCATCATAGCCTTTCCTACTAATCACCTCAGGAGCAACATAAGCCGGAGTTCCGCAGGTCGTGTGAAGTAATAGATCCTGTCTCTTCGAATCTATAAGAGTACTCAATCCAAAATCTGAAACCTTCAGATTACCATTCTCATCAAGCAACAGGTTTTCAAGCTTTAAATCTCGGTGATAAACTCCTCTGCTGTGGCAGAAATCCACTGCAGTGATTAGCTGCTGAAAAATTTTCCTCGCGACATCTTCCTTCAATTTTCCCTTAGCAACTTTGTTGAAGAGTTCGCCTCCCTTCATGCATTCCATCACGAAATAAATTTTATTCTTGGTGGCCATGACCTCATAAAGATCGACAATATTCGGATGATTCATCAACCTCATTACAGAAATCTCACGTTTGATTTGATCCATAAGTCCAATCTTCAGCACTTTCTCTTTATCAATCATCTTTATAGCAACTGTTTGAGCAGTATTTATATTCCTGGCATAGTATACCTTTGCAAATGTACCCTTTCCTAGCATTCTCCCTATCTCATACTTTTTCATCAAAACAAATTCTTTATTTTCCATTGCAATATATATTCTTTTTATATTTGATACAAAGTAGCTAAATACTAATATGATGTATTATATAAACAGAAGAAGTAAAATCTTATAATCTGAAACTTCAACCGTCGTCCCCACGGTAATGATCTGAAATTATGGATGGTATTATAATTCGGAATCTATGGCTAGTCAGTTCAAAGGAAATAAACTGCCTTAAACAACGCAGAACAATTTCATCAAGAATGAGCCAAGTCAACTCAGATGGGGTTACAATATCAGTAAATGTGGGCAAGGATTTCAGGCCGGAGTTGCACATTTTTCAGCATTCCCAGATTTTTGGCTTCCACGAATTCTGTAAGAAAATGAAAAGAATTTGCTTTTCTTATTTTACATGTATATATATCTGAAGCAATCATCAAAATTATAAGTTTACAGAAAGAGTGATTTGCAAAATAGGCTTTGCAAATTAAAAATGCAATTTTCATCTTAATAAGCATCAAAATGGACAATGTGTTTTCGATTTAAAGAGCTAGAGCTGCCAAAATATAGTGGTGTCTGCTATGCCAAATTATAAAACTGTCAATTACTGGATAATTATGGGGGTATTTGAGATCATTCTTTGTTTTCTTCATATCATTATATTTATTTTATTTATTTATGTTTAGACATGAAAGAAGAGGTGGACCAGACAAAGATCTGAGGTAGGGTGATTGCCAGTTCAAGCTTTGAAAAGAATAAAAACAAACACTAAAGGCTTGTTTGGGATCACTTCTCTTTTTGTTTTTGTTTTTTGCTTTTTTTAAAGAAATTATGTTTGTTTAGTGCATTTTTTGCATATTTTTATTTATTTTAAAAATAAATTAACTTGCTTTAAAAATACTAAGAACACCTGAAAATTATTTTGAGTGTTTTTAAAAAAAAGTATGTTACAACATACAAAACATGATTTATTTCAAGCAAAGCCATAAACAAAATAAAACAAAACAAATATAAAAATTTAAAAAAACAAATCAAAATAATCCAACAGGGCCTCTAATCAAACATTTTTTGACCAAATTATTAAAAACAAAATAGAATAAAAGCGATGTCAAACAGCACTTAGAAGCTAATTATTACATGTTTTGCTGAGGAAATCTATTATTTCAATCAGACAAAATTTAGACGTCTGAATAAAATCCTCAGTAAAAACTTTCTAACAAAAGTAAAATCAACAAAAGTGTAGAAGAACCAACTAATGAGCTCAAGATAGCCCTTCCCTTAAGAAAATCAATATAACAAATAGACAACACCAAAACTATTTAGAAACAACAGAAGAGCACAAAGAATATTAACAAGATAAAAATTTTGATTTTTTTCTCTTTTTATGTGATTATTCTTTATTCCTGCAGAGCATAATAGAAAATAGCCAGTAAATAATCAAAATTACTCAACACAGCAACTAAAAAAATAAAGAAAAAAACCCTCTAAGACAAGGTAAAGAAAAAAGCCTCTAACTCGAACTATAAAATCACCATCACTGTCACAAGTACACATAAATATACATCTAAAACGCAATCTCATCAAACTTCAATTTAAAGAAAAAAAACTGAATACATGAATCAAAAGCTGAAAACTTTAATCGAAATACAAAATAGAAGAAAAAGCAATAAGTCTGAAAAAAAAATCACATTCATCACAGAAAAACCCTAATATTGTGGCGTAAACAGAGCAAAAAATTCCTCAAATTTAGAGCAACCGGAAAAAATGAATGATAGTAAACAAAGAAAGGATTACCTTCCTGATCGATCGAATTAGTAATCGACTTGACTAAGCTTTAAATCTCCCAAAACTCGGAGATAGATAGAGAGAGAGAGAGAGAGAGAGAGAGAGAGGAGGAGGAGGAGGAGGAAATGGCTCTCATGGCCGGCCTTCTTCCCTAAATAAATGGAAGAAGACAATAGTAAAATCCGCCTGGGGTCAATTACCAAATATCCTTTTAGTTTGAATAATCCCTCCGGAACCCACTTTGGTGCTAATGATCTGAATTCCTGCTGTTTCCGAGTGACAACATTTATTAGTAATTGACTATAGCGGAATCTTTTATTACTTATTCGAGGTAGGACCACCTCTCAGTCTCGTTTTGATTTCAATTTTCTTCATATTCAAAATTATTATTATTATTATTATTATTATGTCACTAAAAAATGAAAATGATTAGAGACAAATCTTTATATAGAAAAGATATTTTTTAGATTTAAATTAAAAATTATAGGAGCTTTCATTGAAGGATTTTATAGTTAAACTAGACATTTTGAGTAAATAAATGTAATAAAACTTTATATGCCACAAATAAATTTTCAATATTCAACATGAACCTTGAGGCACGATTCTGTCGAACGTCCATCAAACGCGTACAAGATCACTCAATTATAACATCATTAAGATAGTCAAATGTCCATCAAATGTCGTTTGATCAAGGGAATCTCTCTCGGTCGTCTAATCAAATGTGTTTGGAATTTCTGTGTCATTTGCGATTTAGGCTCTATAAGTAGAGCCCCAAGCCCCTCATGAGAGGGGATAGAGAATCAGAGCCAGAGAGTGCAGAGTCTCTATAAAAGGGAGCTACATGCTAGCCTCCTACATCGCCGTCTTTTGTCATCACGACCTCTACGATTTGGTCGCAGCTGCCTTCCGGCTGCAGCCTTTGTCTGTCTTTGCACTTCGATCATCGTTGCCTTTAGGTCGCCACCTTCCCATGCAACTACCCCGCGCCAATAGCTGTCGCCCTCAGACCACTACCTCCCTTTGGTCACTGCCGCCTTCAGTTGACTTTGACTGCCTCAACCCTTCGACTGTCGCCTTCTTTTGATGCCGCCCTCCTGCCGCAGCTGCCGCCGCCCTCTAGTCGTTGACGTCTCAGGCTGTCGCCGCCCTCCAAACGTCGTCTTCGTCATCCTCCAGTCGTTGTTGCCACCCTCCAATGGTCAATGCCTCTAACTACCTTCGCCCTTTAGCCGACGCCATCTCAGGTCGTCGTCACCATTGAAGGCTGCCTCTATTGCTTACTCCATACCATTGGTTCATCCGTGCCCAATGTTCTAATTTAAGAGATTATGTAACTATTTCTCGCTTGTTGGACAAGGGGTTGTACTTATAATTACTAACTCATAATAAAACATTTCAACTGGGCAAGGCCTTTTATTTTTTCCCCTTTTAAGTTTTCCATGTAAAAACTTTTGGTGTCGTCATTATTTTCTTACTTCTATTTGAGACAATAATTTTTTACTCTACCGTTGCGAATCTCCTAGCACACATTAGTTTGGGTCATTTGTTGGAAAAGTGAGTTATCCCACCACTGAAGTACTTGCAATCCTTGTTGCATGACCACCAGTTACAATAACCGCAATAACAGAACTTCTCGCTCTACCACTCATCACTCTAAGGGACAGTCGCAGAGTCTGGGGTGTCAAGCCTCCTTATCTTCTTACCCTAGAAGACGTTACCCTACTAGCAAAGATGCCTCGAGCCCTTCTCTAGAAGACCGAGTACAAAGGATGAAGGAATTTCAAATAGAAATCCTGAAGCTCTTACGTGGGGATCGACAATCACTTCCCACGCCACGAGATGGAGCTCACTTATCACCAGCCCAGTAGCCAACAAGAAACACTCCACTCAAACCTATTCGTACTAGGCCTCCTCCCTGTGATGGAACCTTTCCTTTACTAGACTGGGATGATGAACTCCTTGATACTGCAAGTTCCACTCCTCCATCTTGCTTCACTCACCTGGTGCCGCCTCTCCTTGTATTCATTCCTAATCATCCGCAACGAGCTATAATGCCTAGTCTGAAAAGAGTTTTCTCTAGAGAATAAGGATTATTTCATTGCTTACCACAACTTTCAACTATCATCTTCCTTAGCCAAGGCAGTCTGTCAACACCCCATTCTAACAGGTTTCAAGCTCCCGAACAATGATTCCTATGAAAGGGTAACTGACGCTTATGTGTACGTTGCTACTATTGAATTATCATGAACATTCAACGTGTCTCTGATGCACTTCTCCGTCAAGTGTTCCTAGCCACTCTTATGGATCAAGCTCACACCTGGTTCTTTTCACCACCTGGGGGGGGGGGCACTATCAATATTTTTAATGAGCTTGTCAGGCTATTTGTCGAGCTTTTCATCACAAGTTTGAGGTTCATCAAAGATTCATCCTACATCTTATAAATTTGTCAGAATAAGGGAGATTCGCTTAAAGATTACTTCCAAAGGTTCATCACTGAAGCTCACTAGATTCCAGGTGTTAATCAAGAATTGCTAAGAGGGGTCTTCCTTGGGGACTTCGCCCATGACCTTTCTACTCATCATTGATATGGGAGACAATCCACTCTTACGCCAATCTTGTTCACCATATCAAGGACTAAAGCACTACAGATAAGACCATCAGCACACACAAGCAACAATTTGAGCAATTCAGGAATAAACGTAAGAATAAAATTAAAGATGCCAACTCAACCTCACAATGTAGAAAGTTTGAACAGTAGGGGAAGTGCGACCTCCCTCCTCAGCTTGCAAACCAGCAATGCGAGCATTGACGAGAGAGGGACTATATACCACTCAACACATTGCGTGCCAACATTCTGATTTTCATCAAGAATGAAAAGACTATAAAGTCGCCTTGCCCTCTGAAACCTAACACAGTATGTTAGGATCAATACTATCACTTCTGTCGGAATCATGGTTACACCACCAAAGCGTACAAATAACTCAAGGAAGAGATTTAAAGACTAATTTAACAGGGTTATCATGGTCAGTTTGTGTATAATAAATTAATAGGTGTTGATAACGCCCCTACTCGGGGGGGGGGGGGGNCACCACCAAAGCGTACAAATAGCTCAAGAAAGAGATTGAAAGACTAATTTAACAGGATTATCATGGTCAGTTTGTGTAGAATAAACTAATAGGTGTTGATAACGCCCCTACTCGGGGGGCAACTGATGCAGAAGCAATAACATGGGAGTCACTAGATTATTGAAGAAATTCAGACAACCATTGGAGGGCCATTATTATCCAACTAAGTCATTCTCACTACACCTAGAGAACCAACATAAAAGAAGCCACGCTTTGAGCCGTCACTTCTGATGATTCTGATCTAGAATGAGTCGGAGTCCCCCACCAAAACCCTCTTATTATCAGTGCAGTAATCGGTGAACCCTGCTACAAACTAAAGAGGATCCTGATCAACAATGACAAATCTTTTGATGTTCTATTCTACTCTACCTTTCGCTGTCTTGGGTTGACCAGGGAGAAGCTTCAACCCACTCTGGGCCCATTGTATGATTTGACAACTGACTAGTAAGGGTTGAAGCGATAATAAATCTCTATGTTATAATGAGATAAATTTCTAGAGAAGACTTTATCCAGTTCATCATCGTCAAGACAGAGTTTGTTTACAATGTCATCTTTGGGAGACCTCTGTAGTCCATCTTCAACATCATCACTTTTGTACCAAACCTCAAACTCAAGTTCCCAACCTGTGTAGGGGTTGATGTCATGCGTGGAGATCAACATACAACACAATCATGCTTTCTCAAACAAGCCCAACCATGCTCATTGATAACACTCAACATCAAACATTTTGATCTCTGAGATGAGGATGCATCCTGACGTGCTTCCCCGAAAGAAGACTTGATCAAAGTTTTGCTCTCTGGTGACTAAACATCACGAACAGTGCAGCTTGGTTCCTTACTCTCTGATGACCATAGGTAAAAATATGTAGATTTCCTCAAGAGGAATCAAGACAACTTTTCATGGACATCGACTAACATGCCTGGAGTCAACCCAGAGGTAATCATGCACTCTTTAAAGGTTGGCCTGACTTTCAAGCCAGTCATCTAGAAGAAACATAACCTTGCCTTAGATCATCAGCAAGTCATCAAACAAGAAGTCAACAAACTTATGGAAGTGAGTTTCATAGAAGAAGTGCACCACCATACATTGTTGACAAACATCGTCATGGTTAAGAAAGCCAACGGTGCTTAGATGATGTTTGTCGATTACACAGACGTTAAGAAGGCATATCAAAAGAACATCTTTATCCTTCCATGGATAGATCAACTAGTTGATTCCACGTCACGACACCACATGCTCTATTTCTTAAATGTCTACTCACAGTAAATTAGACTAAGATGAATCCAAGAGACGAGAAGGCCACCTCTTTCCAAACTGACAGGGGTCTATACTGCTATCAGACCATGCATTTTGATCAAAGAAAGCTGGTGAACCCTACCAATGTCTCATAAATAAGGTCTTAAAAGACTTCATCAGGTGCATAATGGAGGTATCCATTGATGATATGGTTGTAAAAATCTTGAAAGCATCCTAACACATTGCTCATCTAGAAGAGTGCTTCCAACCTCTTTATTGTCATGAAATGCACCTCAACACAGGTAAATGTATCTTTGGAGTTACATAGGGAAAGTTTTTAGGATTCATGATCACCAATCACTAGATTGAACAAACTCAGAGAATATCAAGATGCTAAGAGACATTGTGCCCCCATGGAATATCATTGAGGTGCAACGCTTGAACAATCACATAGCCACCCTATCTCGCTTTCTTGAACGTTCCAGAGATAAGCACTTATCATTCTTCAAGATATAGAGATTTCCTTGAAACACCAATTTGTAGTAGACAGATGAATGTTAGGCTGCCTCTGAACAACTCAAGACCTATATTGCCTCGCCACCTCTCCTTTCAAAGCCCATTCAAGAAGAGATGTTGTGTGTCTACCTAGCTATCTCACCTCTTACAATAAGCTCAGTCCTAGCCAGGGAGGAAAACTCAGTCGACCATCTGATCTACTAAGCTAGCAAGGTTCTCTCTGACATAAAGAGTCGTTATTTGTTAGCGGACAAGACTGCTCTAGCATTGATATTCTCAGCAAGGAGACTGTGTTCAAACTCTCAAGTGCACGCCATCAACATCTGCACACAATTTCCCATGAAGGATATTCTATAAAACCAGAAGCATCAAGAATATTAATTAAATAGTCGGTAGAGTTGGGAGAGTTTGACATCTGATACCTACCTCGACCGCACATCAAGCACATGTACTAGCTAAATTTGTTGTTGAATGCACCATATCAACCTATGACGAGCGGCTTCTCTCTCCCTCGATGTTTCCTCAATGGATGAGCTGGTGCTAGAATACTTCTAATCTCCCTGAAGCAGGATATCATGGAGGACTGACTTTACCTGAAATTTCCCTCCACCAACAATGTTGCAGAATATGAAGCTCTCATCCTAGGGTTGAAACTTGCAATTAATTTTGAGGTGACAAACTTGACCATTCACACTGACTCCTGGCTCATCGCATCTCAGATAGAGGGAGGCTTTGACTCCCATAACTTACAACTACTGCAGTATCTTGTCCTGATAAACATGCTTCTTACCCAGATAAATAGAAGTTAAATCATTCACACACTTTGAGAGAATAACACATGAACTGATGCCCTCTCCAAGCTTGTGGTCTCGATGATAGGATACCTCTTCAAAAGAAGGTATATCAAGGAGATAATTTTTCTCAGCATCCAAGTCCCTTGGGTGATATTAGTTGTGGACGAGCAGAAAGAGCCCTCTTGGATGCACTACAAGCATAACTCACCCCACTTTTAAGCACGTGGACATTTTGGGATCATTTCCATTAGCCACTAAAAAATGGAAGTTCATTACCTTAGTTGTTGACTACTTTATTAAGTAGATTGAAGCTAAGTCGCTCGCTAAAATCATAGAAGCCAATGCCAAGCAGTTTGTGAGGAAGAACATTAGTTGTCATTTTGGCCTTTGATATTTCTTAAAGTATGCTTTTTTTTTCTTTGTATTTTACACTTGATTTTATATGAAATTGCACTTTAAAGAAAAGTATTTTAGTGTTTTTTATGCAGGTAGAACAGGTAGAACACTTGGAGCGAAGTAGGATTTAAAATGAGCAAAAAGGAGTTGAATGGAGCAAACTTTGATAATTAGCGCTTAAGTGCCGGATTTTGGGTGCCAAGGCGCTCCATTCAAGCGCCTTGGCTCAAGCATTTGGGTACGTAGGTGCTAGGACTTACGCATATACCCGAGAAGGCGGCACCTAGGTGCCAAGTTTTGGGCGCCATAGCACAGTCATTTTCTGCAGTTGCTTAACCGCGATGTTGGGAGTTATTTGGTCGTTTTAAGCAGTTCGACAGAGGATTTGGTGAGAAGAGAAGGGCTATAGAACGAAGAAGAAGCACCAGGTGGGAATCTAAGGAAAGTGTGGAGGAAGGCAATGAAATTCTAGGGAGACTTAGGGGTTGTATATTTGCCACAATTTTTTAAGTTTTTGGTGAGGTTTTTGAGAGAATATTGAAAGGGTATCAATTCATCAGTGCAAGGAGAACTTGGATCCAGTGTTAGGAGAAACTTTTTATCTCTTCAGAGAAGGAAATCTAAGTATTGCTTTTACATTTGTCTTGTAATTGTTGTAACACATACTTAGTGAATTTATTTGTTGTTTGAAGAAGGTTTCAATCATGCTTAGTGAGTAGGTTTCCTTTACTTCTATCTTATGATGCATGACTAGGATATGTAGGATGCAAAGATACTCATTGAATTAAACTTTTAATCTTAATGTGATTGTTTTTACTTCATGCTTTATTTACTAACCAATCTGGCTAATTGGTGCGTTAGAACCTGTTCTAAACTCATAAAGATTCAGAAGGACTATGACTTTATCAACTAGGAAAAACCACATTGAACTTATGGGTGAAAGAAAATTAGTCCATAGGACAATGCAATTAGATAAGGATACACGTTTTGAGGGGAGTTAACATAATAGTTTGTAGGGTGATAGGAATAAACAATTGCTGAATTAAACTAAACTTTATTACACACTCGGAAGAGGGCAACTTAGATTCATGCTCCTATTGTTATTAGCCACATTATATTCTTAGTATCTTATCCACATTTCCACTTATACACTCACAGGAGATTGGTATCATTCATATATTTATATCACTAAAACCAGTAAGAATAGTTAGAATTAGCCTTTAAATTTAATGCAATAATTTAGGAGTAACTATTAGAAAGAACAATTTAAATTACATTCCAAACAGTAAACTAGAACTTCTCTGATTAGAGTCATTACCACCTTCCCTATGGGATTGATGTCTAGACTCAATAGAGACCTGTACTATTGAAATGATATGCATACTTGCATAAGCAACCCCCATGTGAAAGAATATTTAATTTTAAAGATCTAATCAATTTACAAAGAAGTGAATCAAGTTTCTGGCGTCATTGCTGGGGAAGCGACAATAAATAATCTTTTAAGAGGATTTTAGTTGAATTAATTAGAGTTGGATTTGGAAAATTGTATTGCAGTTTTTTTGTGTAAGTATTTGTTTATTTGATTAAAATTAAAAAAAAATCAAAATAATAAAAATAAAAAAAATTAAAATTAGAAAAATCATGAAAAATAAATTTATTTTTTTTATTAATAGTAAAGTTTTTAGTTGTGTATGCGTAGTACAGGACTTTCAGGACTTGTACCGTATAATTCAGAACAGAGAGGATTGTTAGAAAAATTTGAAAATAGAAAAGACATCATCAACTTGTAGAGAAATGTCGAATAATCAACAAACAATTAAAAAAATCAAATACCAGATAATGAACATTATAACACACATAGACCATTAAGGGATTACGCTAATCCTATGATGGTTGAAATTTTCTAAACTATATGCAGTAGTTTCAAAATAGATTTGAAAAGATGATGCATAAGTAATAAACCTTTTATTTTCTTATACTTTAAAATAGGGCCTAACGAAGGAAAAAGCATAAGTGGTACCTATTATACCTCTTGGAACCTTAGCACAACACACACGTGCTAGTCGCAGTGCAATAGCTAGTATTGCCCCTCAAGACATTCTCGCGGGTAATACTAGTTGCTACATCATGACTAACAAAGAGTCACTCGACTAATGAGCAATTTAATCATCGAGAGAATCAAGAATGCACATGCTAAAGCAAGGTGATCCAATGCATTATGACCACTTCTTAAAGGTTGAAGTGATCATGAGATAGAAAATAACTGTCACGAGATTTTGATTTCGCACACAAGTGACAAATATGCTAACAATGCAAAGATGCACATGTAAGGCACTATGCACATGAGGTATTATGTTTAGACTCCTATGGTATGGGATGCCACTAGAGAGAACTACACCTTGCCCCAATTGTGACTAAACGCACATGCAAATGACAGACACATACAAAATATGGAGCGCCATGCAAGTAAACAACCAAACACATGCCTCATGCAAGGAATATGTTCCTAATAATGTGAGGGTACAATCATGAGGAAACTGGGCAACACGGTTCGTGTGCCAGACGGGTTCGAATGCTGAGGACGTAGACCTAAGCTCGGAGAGCCGTGAACTCAAGAAAGATACCTACAACAGTTTGAAAGCGGTCTCATAAGAGGTAAAAGGGTGCACGAGGAGTAGTGGCCCGAGAAAGACATATGAGCTTGGGAGTGAGTGTATGAGAACAAGTGACTCAGAAAGTACCTATGATAGTCCGAGATGGTGTCGTAAGAGGTGAAGAGATGAAATTCTCATTAGGGGAGAATCACGCCATGGGTAGGCTAGGTGTGCAAGTCATCCCCAAAGAAGACACATGAATGTTTGAGATGAGTGTGTGGGAAGAGTGACTCAGATAGACTCGAACATGCAAGTGAAGAGCATGTGAGATGTCATACAAGATAAAGATGTGAGGGTTCACAAGTAGAAGTGCAAACATACAAGATTTGGTGCACCATAACATAGAGATGTCATGAGGCAGGCAAGAAAGACCATGCCCTACCACGAGCTCATGAGGGCATATGCTCACAATTTCTTGCAGGGTGCATGATGTAAATTAGTTTTTGTAAATGATATGAAACAAGCACACAATCATGCAACATTCAAACAGAGTCGAATGATACAATCAAACTGGTGTCAACTAATTAATAGAAAGGATTAGGGTGGTGGATCAGACAGGTGTAGGTGGTTGATCGACAGGGGTCAATCAATTTGGCTGGGACGACCAATCGATGAAGAATTGTTTGTTGAGTCGATTGGCCCTGCCGCTGCTGGTCGGTCAAACTTATTTGGTTGGCGGTGGCTGACTGGTTGAAGCTATAGAAGATTGTCATTCAAAATAACGTAGGAGGCTGAACAATGAGGAACAGTCTATTGGATCGGGGCAGCCGATCGATGGAGATTAGTCTATCATGGCAACCAGGCTTGAGGCAGAGTGATCGATCGAACCATTGTAGATGGTCGATTAGTCAATCTAATAGAAGTGGTCAATCAAATTGGATTATGAGGTTCATCAACGAGGATCAATCGATTGGGCTAGGGGCGGTCGATTAACAAAGGACGATCAGGTGAGGCGATCAGGCATGTGGCGACCGATCGATCGAGTTAACGGGAGTGGTTGACCGAAATGACATTAGAAATAGATTGATGAGGAATGGCCAGTCAGGCTCGAGGTGATCGATCACCGAAGGACTGTCGGTCGAGGCAATCGGGTGGGTGGTGGCCAGTCAGTCAAGCCGATGGAACGATAGTTGATCAAACCAATAATGTAGATGGCCAATCGAAGAAACATGCACAATAGGACTTTTTCTAATGCAACATTCAAAATTCATGATGCTGCACACAATCAAATGAATGCAACATGCACAAAATGAGGCTCAATTAATTCTAACAACAAAAACTGGGCTCATTCTAGCAAACTCATGAGGAACATAAGGTAGGCGAGCAATGGAGTGGTGTACCAATGCCTTATTATGCAAAGCAACAAGACACTCGTCTGCTGTTTGCAAGGCAGAAGGTGCGGAATCTCTCATGAAGAAGATTCCACTTGACCGAGAGGATGAAAATCGGAGGAACACCTTCGTCTCTCTGGTCAGTGGGTTTCGAACTTGCATCTGGATGAAACCACCGATACAAATGACAGAATTAGTACATCCCGTCTTTCAAATTTTGGTTTAAGAAAGAAGAACGATAGGTTTCTCTCTTTGGGTTGGTAGGGGAAGCACAAAAATCTTAAGCCTATGGAGTTTCCTCCACGCACAAACAAAACCGTAACTTAAATCCTCTAATATCCAGACCTAGGGCTCTAAGAATGGAAAACACTAGATTTGAAGAGTTTTCACCTATGTGCTGGTTGGAGACACGTTCTCTGGGCTTGTCCAAGCTCTAATGAAGTTCTGGTAAACTTCGCTCCGCTTTTTTCCCAAATAATGAAGATCTCCTCTAAAAGGAGAGTCCGGCGAAATTCCAGTGGAGTACCAAGCTCCAACAAAGTTTTGGGGCAGTCTGTTCTGCTCCTTCCCAAAAGTGTGAAGAAGCTTTCTTTCATCGTAGGAAAGATGTCACTTTCATTCTCTGTTTGCACAACTCCTCCATACGAAAACCTCACGAACACTCAATGAAAGTGGTGGAAGAAGAAGAAAGGGAGAAGGAAAGAGAACTCTTTTGGTGTTAAGGAAGAAGGAGAAGCAGAGGAAAACTGTAGGAGGTGAAGCCCAAACATGCACGAAGGAGGGTAGGCGGCATTTGCATACTTACCGATGTGTGACTAAAAGAAGGGTAGGCGGTATTTACATGCTTACCACCCAAATTCTATATATTTACATATACGGCACTTACATGCTTAAATGTTGCAGGCAGACAGAATTTTTTTTTAGGCATTTACATAGCAAGCACCTCTTATGAATTTATATATCTAAAACACACCGGCATTTACATGCATACCACCCAAATCTTATGTTTTTAGGTATGTTACACCGCCACAGAGATTAGAATACTGAGATGTATCTTAGGGATATTTACATCATAAAATTAATATATATATATATATATAGATTTGCCATCAAAATAAATTAAGAAAAACAAAATTTTTAAAATTTTTAAGTACATATAAAAATCACTATAAAAATGATATAAATTTTTGTATTTAAGGATAATTTTATCTTTTAGCTTTAGTCACTTATATGCCTTAGTCCTCCTTTATAAAAATGAACTTAGGACTTATGAGAGGAGTAAGATGTGAGAAGTGTTGAAGTCAAAGTCATTATTTTTTTTTTCTCCCCATCCTGCACCAATGAAATTTCTCTCCTCGTGGACTAAGGCAAATTGATTTAACATCGAACAACATAAATCTTTTGTATTTTATTGTTTTTTGGTGAACGCTTATACTTCTATATTATTTTTACATAACATCTAATATCATTAATACAGATTCAGGATAAACGTCAGCAAATCTGATGTGCGGTGCCGGTGAGGTTCGGCCATAGTCCTGGCGGTAGTGGCTCTACTGGAGGAGCCCACGTGGGCTTTCCTCCTCAGATCTGGTGAGCAGCTCGTTGAGGGATCGAGGTGACAGTTGAGGCGGACGCGTTGCGTCTGTTCAATGAGTTTCGGTGCTTGTATTGGAAAGCAGGAGAAGTTTTCTGGGAAAGTCTATGGGAAGGTTTTAATAAAGGAAGGCTTTATTAAGGCTTTATGTGTTTCACGTAGATGGGAAATAACTTTTTTTAAGAGCTTTTTTTGGGAAAGGAAAAAAAATTCAAAAAAAGCTTTATTTCTTTTAGATAACCTTTTTTTGTTATGTATTTTTTTTTCAAGCTATTATGCTGGAAAAAGATATTCTAATAGGTGGAACAATAAAATGATATTAGATTCTTTAACATTTAATTTGATAATGGAAAAGTTGATTCGTCAGGTGGTTACACATCCCGTCAAAATTGATGTTATGAAATTTGATGGTAAAAAAAATTGACATTTGGCAATGCGAGGTGATGGATGTTCTGTGTTCTCTCAATCTGGAAGAAGTCCTGAATAACGAGTAATATCCTGAAGAGAAGTCAGAGGGAGATTGGTTGAAGATGAACATGAGTGACTGTGGCTTGATCCGAAATTGCTTAACCGAAGAAATCAAATATGAGGTGATGATGAAGGCTTATGTAGGAAAATTTTAGAGGATGCTGGAGAAAAAATATCTCATGAAGAGCATGGAGTATCGTCTCCATATGAAGCGTAACTCTATAGATTTCAGATGAGACGGGAGTTGCTATCGATGAGCGCGTGAATGACTTCACTAAGCTATTGTCAGATCTATTAAATTTGGATAAAGATATTAGACATGAAGACATGACACTTCTTCTTTTGAATTCCCTTCCTAATCAGTACGAAAACTTCACTATGATATTCATTCATGGGAAGGAGATCTTTAATTATGGCGAAGTGACTACGACACTGTTGAAGCATGAGTTCTGTCCAAGAGACAAGGAGTCTGTAAAGATAGAATCAGCCGAGACACTTATACTTCAATGTTGCAAATCTAAGAAGAAGAAGAATTTTGTAAAGAAAGGTGGCAACAATGACACTTCTCAAAAGTAGGGCAAGTCTCACGAGCACATTCTTGGGAAAAATCATTGTGCTTACTGTTTAGAGACTGGTCAATGGAAGAAACATTATCCGAAGCTGAAGGAGAAGGGATATGAAGTTGGATATGAGGTGAAAGCCAATGTTATTGTGGAAAGATATGAAGAGGAGGATTCAAATGTTTCATTATCTTCAGTTTCTCACAATTTATTTACAGTTGATTCATGTGCGGATTCCGCATACAGATGTTATCTATCATATTTATTCTCATCGATGGTGGTTTTGTATGTACAAGGAGCTGGATAGCGGTGTAGTGACTATGAGCAACGATCGAACTTATCGTACTATTGGTGTTGGGAGTATCTTTATCAAAATTCATGAAGGTACTATGAGGGAGCTGACTAATGTTACAAGTTCCAGATATTAAAAAGAAATTGCTATTAGTTGAAACTATAGAGCCCAAGGGTTACAACATAGTCATTGCGGTGGAACAATGATTTTTATGGAGTTCAACATCACATTCTTTACTCTTTAGGGCAGTACAGTGACTAGAACGACTGCTGTTACTGATAATTCTTCTGACGCCACTATGTTGTGGCATATGTAGCTAGCTCATGCTTGAGAGGCTTCATTTCAGGCTTTGGTAAAGAAATGATTGATCAAAGGACTGAGCACTTGCAAAATTTATTTCAATAAACATGGTGTATTTAGAAGAAGACACATGCATCTTTTAAGACTGGCATCCATAGTACAAAATATATTTTACAATATGTTCACACAGATGTTTGGGGCCCAACGAAGGCAACCTCATTCAACAGGCTGAAATACTTTAGATCAGACAATATGTATGGTTGATTTTATACCATGACACACAAAAGCGAAGTGCTAGAGATTGTCATAACTTGAAAGAAGTGGATTGAAACTTAGACCGTTAAAAAGATATATTGTATCAAATCAAACAATTAGAGGCAAATATACTTCAGATGTGTTCTTACAAAAGTGCAGAGAGTTGTGATATAATACCAATTCATTGTTTGAGAGACACAACAACATAACGGGGTGGCCAGGAGGATGAACTAGACTTTGGTGTACATTATCCAATGTTTGAGTTGGATAAAATCTATTGGGCTGAGGCCATAGAATATGTCTGTCACTTAGTGCACCGTTTGTCTTCTATAGCTATTGGAAAGAAGACCCAAAAGGAGATGTGGTCAGGTATACTGTTAGAGATTATGAGCACATGAGAGTGTTTGGGTGTCCGGCTTACTATCATGTATATAATGATAAACTGGAACCATGAGCAAAGAAAACGATCTTTAATGGCTTTAGGTGTCGATATAAGGGTTGTAAGTTGTATGATCCATCAGAAAGAAAGATTTTCTTTAGTAGATATGTTGCATTTGACAAGATAAGCTTGTTTAAAAATTGGGTCTCATAAGCAGTTGAAGAGTTCTACTAGGACCATAGATATACCTCAGATGTTGGAGTTTGATGCAACTCCATTTGTTCCACAGAGTTCGTCCACTGCAACTTATATTTGATAATGCTCAAGAAACAGTAGAAGAAGATGCTGAGGTTAAGATTCCTGCTCAGGAATCTATTGCTAGGAGTAGGACCATGCACCATAATGTAACAAAACTAGCTTGGTTGAGGATCATATTGCATTTGCACTTTCATCTACAGAGGCAGAAATTTCTTGTGGATTAAGAGATGGAGTCTCTTTGAAATAATGATACTTTGATGTTGGTGAAGCTTCCTCTAAGAAGGAAAGCCATTAAGTACAAATGGATGTATGAAAAGAAGGAATGATCTCATAGAGTTGATGTACAACATAAGACAAAATTAGTGGCAAAAGGCTTTGCCCAACGAGAAGAGAATGATTATGACAAAGAGTTTTCCTCAGTGGTCAAGCATCCTCCAATCCATGTTCTCTTAGCACTTATTATACTGTAATTTCTGTTCTTGGAACAGCTCAATGTGAAAACTACATTCCTACAAAAAGAATTGCATGAGGAGATCTACATTTTGCAGTCAAATGGTATAAAAAAATTGATCAGTTCATGAGGGGATAAGAGCACACAAGAATCTAGTATGATCATTGTGCATATTTCAACAATTTAGCCAACAGTGAGTTCATTTATTTGCTTCTATATATTGATGATATATTGATTGCATCTGCTAGTCAGATTTAGGTTGATAAGGTGAAGAATCAACTATACAAACATTTTGAAAGGAAGGAGTCGGGTGAAGGTCTTAGAATTCTTAGCATAGAGATTCTCAGTGATAAGTCAGTTAGAAAGGTTTAACTTTCATAAGGAGCTTGTGTTCAGCAAGTGTTGAAGAAATTTGAGATTGATAACTCGAGCAAGGTGGAAAGTCTACCAATTGCATCTCATTTTCAATTGAGTTCAGATGAATTTACTAAAGATAATCAAGAAAAAAAGCTATGCAATCGGCTCCTTATGCTAGTGCAGTGGGCAGTTTGATGTATGTCATGGTTTGTACTAGACCAGACATTGTACAAGTAGTTGGTGTTGTGAGCAGGTTTATGCATGATCCAGGAAGGACTCATTGACAGGATGTGAAGAGTATTCTGAAATATGTGAAAGGTACATTTGGCGTTGGCTTGGTGTTTAAGTGGTAGCCATCTATTCTAAATTTGTGTGTATGCTACACTAACTCAAACTAATCAGGTGATATGGATGGGTCGATATCTACAGCTAGTTATTTATTCACATTGGTAGGAGGTCTAGTCAGTTGGAGGTCAGCTCTTAAGTCTACTATTGCTTTATCTATTATGGAAGCTGAGTACAGGACAACCACAAAGGCGATGAAGGGAGCAATATGGATGCATGACCTATTGAATGATTTGGAAGTTAATTAGGAGTCTCTAACGATGTTCTGTGACACTCAGTGTGCGATATTCTTAGCCACAAATCCAATTCATCATATTCATAACAAGTACATTGACGAAGACACCACTTTGTTCGAAACTTGATTGAAGAAAGTAAGATTCTATTGAAGAAGATATATACGAAGGAGAATCTAATGGACAAGCTCACAAAGTTACTATCACTCTAGAAGTTCACATACTATAGGAATTTGGTGAACATCTAAGCTCAGGACTGATTGTCGATGATGACATTTCAAAGAACTATGCGAGGCCTAATCTCTTCGAATGGGAGGGTACATAGGCAACCATCTTGATGCACTTGATTTGAAATTTAGAGCTCATTTGGTCATCTTTCACTTATCTGAAAGTAAGAGATGAGGTGAATATTGTTATATTTATGACTTTTCTTTAATTAAGGGTAAGTTTTTCATTTGGCTTTATTTACTTGTATGCCCTAGTTCTCATCTATAAAAAAATAACTTATGGCTTATGAGAGGAGTATGGCGTGAGAAGTGTTGAGTTGTAACCCTAAACCATTTTTTTGCTTCTCCCCATCCAATGATAATGAAATCTCTCTCCTTATGAACTTAGGAGAATCGATTTAATGCCGAACCACATAAATTTTTTGTTGTGTGATTGTTGTGTGAATTCCTACGTTTCTACATTGCTTTCGCATAACATAAATAAATATTATTATTTAATTATTTTGACCCTTCTATGAATGAATAAAAATTCTTGTTTGGCTACTTTGTAAATCAAACTCTAAAAAATTGTTCGTGCTCAACTGGCTTAACGAATAAATCAAACACTAAATATTTAACAAGCCAAACAACAAATATTCATGAGTGATGAGCTTTTTGGATAGCCTTATAGTAAGTTTGTTTTGGCTTTCCAAACCGGCTTCTAAAATGAGCCAACTTATTCTGTTACTTGATTCATGTGGTTTGTAATTGCGGTTCGAACTGGTGTGGGCTTTTCCAAGTTGTTAAAAAAATATTACAAAACACTTTCCGAACCGATGATATCAATTTTTTATTTGTTGATTGATCAAAACAACCCAGTTTTTATTTTTTTAAGTGAAATTATGTTATGTATGTTCATGTCTCTTAACATTGCTCTATTTTATGTTGTTTCCCCTTCCCCAAAATCTCATCACTAGACAACTTCATGCTTAATTTTCTTATATGAACATGGAAATTCATAGTTCTTGTTGACATACATGTGCAAATAAATAAAATGCCCTTTCAAGTTGAAATCATAAGAATTGTGTTTTGTATGTAAATGTCCCTTCAATTTTTATGTGATATTTTGTCATGATTTATTATATTATTAATATAAAGAGCTTTGAGTTGCTTGATTAATTTCATATAACATTTGAAATCAAAAATTCTTTTAGATAAATTAGTAATGGGCAACAAAAAAAACAACATATCATCCACTATATGGGGCAAAGAAACAATAATGATTTTTTGCGATATATTTTTTTTAAAAAAAATTAATTAGAAAATAGACTAACAACACATTTCAACAAAGAGGTTTGACATAACATTACAAAAAAATTTCAAGAGAAAATCGGAAGTATATATTACTGGACTCAATTAAAGAATAAATGAGATCAATTAAAAAACGATTGGAAATTTGGGAAGGAACTCAAAAGCGGGTCTGCTAGACAGGCGAGATCCAATTCAAAACACCTTAGATGCATCAACAGATTGGTGTAATGAGAAATTGGAAGTAGAATCAATTTTTAAACATTTGTATTTCTATTTCATTTTCACGTATACTTCTTACACAACTTTTTCTTCTACTTATATGAATGACAGGTTGTTCCAAATGTTAAGAAATTTAAGATTGGTGGAATCAAACCCGAGCTAGAGATGAAGCTTGCTCGTATGTTTGGTGGCGTTGTTGCTAATGGTGATAATTCTTGGACTCCTCAAGATTTGCAAGAGCTTAGAGAGAGCCACGAAATCCTTCAAAGGTCANGTGCTGTTTCCGAGTGACAACATTTATTAGTAATTGACTACAGCGGAATCTTTTATTACTTATTCGAGGAAGGACCACCTCTCAGTCTCGTTTTGATTTCAATTTTCTTCATATACAAAATTATTATTATTATTATTATTATTATTATTATTATTATTATTATTATTATGTCACTAAAAAATCAAAATGATTAGAGCAAATCTTTATATAGAAAAGATAATTTTTAGATTTAAATTAAAAATTATAGGAGCTTTCATGTAAGGATTTTATAGTTAAACTAGACATTTTGAGTAAATAAATGTAATAAAACTTTATATGCCACAAATAAATTTTCAATATTCAACATGAACCTTGAGGCAAGATACTATCGAACGTCCATCAAACGCGCACGAGATCACTCAATTATAACATCATTAAGATAGTCAAATGTCCATCAAATGTCGTTTGATCAAGAGGATCTCTCTCAGTCGTCTAATCAAGTGTGTTTGGAATTTCTGTCTCATTTGCAATTTAGGCTCTATAAAAAGAGCCCCTAGCCCCTCATGAGAGGGGATAGAGAATCAGAGCCAGAGAGTGCCAAGTCTCCATAAAAGTGAGCTACAAGCTAGCCTCCTACCTCGCCGTCTTCTGTAGTCACGACCTCCACCATTTGGTCGCAGTCGTCTTCCGGTTGCAGCCTCTGTCTGCATTTGCACTTTGATCGTCGTTGCCCTAAGGTCGCCGCCTTCCCATGCAACTACCCCGCACCAACAACTGTCGCCCTCAGAGTACTACCGCCCTTCGATCACTGTCACCTTCAGTTGACTTTGACTGCCTCCGCCCTTCGACTGTCGCCTTCTTTCTCCTGCCGCAGTGGCCTCCGCCCTCCGGCTGCCTCTGCCTTCTAGTCGTTTTCGTGTTAGGCTGTCGCCGCCCTCCAAACGTCGTCGTCATCCTCCAATCGTTGTTGCCACCCTCCAATGGTCAATGCCTTTGACTACCTTCGCCCTTTGGCTGACGCCATCTCAGGTCGTCGTCGCCATTGAAGGCTGCCTCTATCGCTTACTCCATATCACTGGTTCATCCGTGCCCAATGTTCTAATTTAAGAGATTATGTAACCATTTCTCGCTTGTTGGGCAAGGGGTTGTACTTATAATCACCAACTCATAATGAAACATTTCAACTGATCAAGGCCTCTTATTTTTTCCCTTTTTAAGTTTTCCATGTAAAAACTTTTGATGTTGTCATCATTTTCTTACTATTTGAGTGTGTGTTAGATTTTCGTACTACGCTAAGACAATAATTTTTTACTCTACGGTCGCGAATCTCCTAACACACATTAGTTTGGGTCATTTGTTGGAAAATTAAGTTTTCCCACCACTAAAGTACTTGCAATCATTGTTGCATGGCCACCAGTTACAATAACCACAATAACAAAACTTCTCGCTCTAACACTCATCACTCTAAGGGACAGTCGCAGAGTCAGGGGTGTGAAGCCTCCATATCTTCTTACCGTGGAAGACGCTACCCTAGTAGCAAAGATGCCTCGAGCCCTTCTCTAGAAGACCGAGTACGACGGATGAAGGAATTTCAAATAAAAATCCTGAAGCTCTTACGTGGGATCGACAATCGCTGCCCACTCCACGAGATGGAGCTCACTTACCACCAGCCTAGCAGCCAACAAGAAACACTCCACTCGAACCTACTCATACTAGGCCTCATCCCTGTGATGGAACCTTTTCTTTACTAGACTGGGATGATGAACTCCTTGATACAGCAAGTTCCACTTCCCCATCTTGCTTCACTCATTTGGCGCCGCCTCTCCTTGTAGTCATTCCTAATCATCCGCAACGACCTATGATGCCTAGTCTGAAAAGAGTTTTCTCTAGAGAATAAGGATTGTTTCATTGCTTACCACAACTTTCAACAATCATCTTCCTTAGCCAAGGCAGTCTGTCAACACCTCATTCTAACAGATTTTAAGCTCCCGAACAATGATTCCTATGAAAGGGTAACTGACGCTTACGTGTGCGTTGCTACTATTGAACTATCATGAACATTCAATGTGTCTCTAATGCACTTCTCCGTCAAGTGTTTTTAGCCAATCTTAAGGATCAAGCTCACACCTGGTTCTTTTCACTTCAGGGGGGGGCACTGTCAAAATTTTTAATGAGCTTGTCAGGCTATTTGTGGAGCTTTTCATCGTAAGTTTGAGGTTCATCAAAGATTCATCATACATCTTAGAAATTTTTCAAAATGAGGGAGATTCACTAAAAGATTACTTCCAAAGGTTCGTCACTGAAACTCACTAGATTCCAGGTGTTAATCAAGAATTGCTAAGAGGGGTCTTCCTTGAGGACTTTCCCCATGAAATTTCTACTCATCATTGATAAGGGAGACAATCCACTCTTATGCCAATCTTGTTCACCATATCAAGGACTAAAGCACTATAGATAAGGCCATCAGCACACACAAGCAACAATTTGAGCAATTCGGGAATAAGCGTAAGAATAAAATTAATGATGCCAACTCAACCTCACAATGTAGATAGTTTGAACAGTAGGAGAAGTGTGACCTCCCTCCTCAGCCTGCAAACCAGCAATGCGAGCATTGACGAGAGAGGGACTATATACCACTCAACACATTGCGTGCCAGCATTCTGATTGTCATCAAGAATGAAAAGACTGTAAAGTGGCCTTACCATCTAAAACCTAACACAGGGTATTAGGATCAATATTGTCACTTCTGTCGGAATCATGGTTACACCACCAAAGCATACAAATAACTCAAGGAAGAGATTGAAAGATTAATTTAACAAGGTTATCATGGTCAGTTTGTGTAGAATAAACTAATAGGTGTTGATAACGCCCCTACTCAGGGGGTAACAGATGTAGAAGCAATAACATGGGAGTCACTAGATTATCAAAGAAATTCAAACAATCATTGGAGTGCCATTATTATCCAACTAAGTCATTATCATTGCACCTAGAGAACCAACATAAAAGAATCCATGCTTTGAGCTGTCACTTCTAATGATTCTGATCTAGAAGGAGTCGAAGTCCCCCACCAAAACCCTCTTGTTATCAGTGCAGTAATCGGTGAACCTTGCTACAAACTAAAGAGGATCCTGATCAATAATGATAAATCTTTCGATGTCCTATTCTAATCTACCTTCCTCAGTCTTGAGTTGACCAGGGAGAAGCTTCAATCCACTCTGGGCCCATTGTACAAGTTTGAAAACTGACTAGTAAGGGTTGAAGGGATAATAAATCTCTATGTTGTAATGGGAGAATTTTCTAGAGAAGCGACTCACTTTATCTAGTTCATCATTGTTAAGACAGAGTTTGTTTACAATGTCATCTTTGGGTGACCTCTGTAGTCCACTTCAACATCATCACTTTTGTACCAAACCTCAAACTCAAGTTCCCAACCTTTGTAGGGGTTTATGTCATGCGTGGAGATCAACATACAACACAATCATGCTTCTTCAAACAAGCCCAACCATGCTCATTGATAACACTCAACATCAAACATTTTAATCTCTGAGATGAGGATGCATCCTGACATGCTTCACCGAAAGAAGACTTGATCAAAGTTTTGCTCTCTGGTGACTAAACAGCACAAACGGTGCAACTTGGTTCCTTACTCTCCGATGACCATAGGTCGGAATATTTTGATTTCCTCAAGAGGAATCAAGACAACTTCGCATTGACATCGACTAACATGCCTGGAGTCAACCCAGAGGTAATCATGCACTCTTTAAAGGTTGGTCCGACCTTCAAGCCAGTCATCTAGAAGAAACATAACTTTGCCTTAGATCATCTGCAATTCATCAAACAAGAAGTCAACAAACTTATGGAAGTGAGTTTCATAGGAAAAGTTCACAACCGTACATGGTTGACAAACATCGTCAAGGTTAAGAAAGCCAACGGTGCTTAGACGATGTGTGTCGATTACACTGACATTAAGAAGGCATATCAAAAGAAAATATTTATCCTTCCATGCATAGATCAACTAGTTGATTCCACGTCACGACACCAGATGCTCTGTTTCTTAAATGTCTACTCACAGTAAATCAGACTAAGATGAATCCAAGAGACGAGAATGCCACCTCTTTCCAAACTGACAGGGGTCTATACTTCTACCAGACCATGCATTTTGATCAAAGAAAGCTAGTGAACCCTACCAATGTCTTATAAATAAGGTCTTCAAAGACTTCGTCAGGTGCATAATGGAGGTATTCAGTGATGATATGGCTGTAAAAATATTGAAAGCATCCTAACACATCGCTCATTTAGAAGAGCGCTTCCAACCTCTTTATTGCCATGAAGTGCACCTCAACACAGGTAAATGTATCTTTGGAGTTACATAAGGAAAGTTTTTAGGATTCATGATCACCAATCACCAGATTGAACAAACTCAGAGAATATCAAGATGCTAAGAGACATGGTGCCCCCATGGAATATCATTGAGGTGCAACGCTTGAACAGTCACATAGCCGCCCTATCTCGCTTCCTTGAACTTTCCAGAGTTAAGCACTTATCATTCTTCAATATATAGAGATTTCCTTGAAACATCAATTTCCAGAAGATAGATGAATGTCAGGTTGCCTTTGAACAACTCAAGACCTATATTGCCTCGGCACCTCTCCTTTCAAAGTCCATTCAAGGAGAGATGTTGTATGTTTACCTAGCTATCTCACCTCTTGCAATAAGCTCAGTCCTAGTCAAGGGGGAAAACTCAGTCGAGCATCTGATCTACTAAGTTAGCAAGGATCTCTCTGACATAAAGAGTCGTTATTTGTTAGCAGACAAGACTGCTCTAGCATTCATATTCTCAGCAAAGAGACTGCGTTTAAACTGTCAAGTGCATGCCATCGACATCTGCACATAATTTTTCATGAAGGATATTCTATAAAACCATAAGCATCAAGAAGATTAATTAAATAATCGGTAGAGTTGGGAGAATTTGACATCTGCTACCTACCCCGACCACACATCAAGCACATGTACTAGCTAAATTTGTTGTTGAATGCACCATATCAACCTATGACGAGAGGCTTCTCTCTCCCTCGATGTTTCCTCAATGGATTTTGTATGTGGATGGAGCATCTAGAAACTCTAGAGCTAGTGTTAGAGTACTTTTGATGTCCCTGAAGCAGGATATCATGGAGGACTGATTTCACCTGAAATTTCCATCCACCAACAATGTTGCAAAATATGAAGCTCTCATCCTAGGGTTGAAACTTACAATTAATTGTGATGTGACAAACTTGATCGTTCACACTGACTCCTGGCTCATCGCATCTCACATAGAGGGAGGCTTTTGCTCCCATAACTTACAACTACTGCAGTATCTTATCCTGGTAAAGATGCTTCTTACCCAGATAAAAAAAAGTCAAATCATTCACACACTTTGAGAGCATAACACATGAGTTGATGCCCTCTCCAAGCTTGTGGTCTTGATGATGGGATACCTCTTCAAAAGAAGGAATACCGAGGAGATAATCTTTCTCAGCATCCAAGTCCCTTGGATGATATTAGTTGTGAACGAGCAGAAAGAGCCCTCTTGGATGCACTGCAAGCAGAACTCACCCCACTGTTAAGCACGTGGACATCTTGGGACCATTTCCAGTAGCCACTAAAAAATGGAAGTTCATTATCTTAGTTGTTGACTACTTTATCAAGTAGATTTAAGCTAAGTCGCTCGCTAAAATCATAGAAGCCAATGCCAAGCAGTTTGTGAGGAGAACATTTGTTGTCATTTTGGCCTTTGATATTTCTTAAAGTATGATTTTTTTTCTTTTTATTTTACACTTGATTTTATATGAAATTGCACTTTAGAGAAAGGTATTTTAGTGTTTTTTATGCAGGTAGAACACTTGGAGCGAAGAAGAATTTAAAATGAGCAAAAAGGAGCTGAATGGAGCAAACTTTGATAATTGGCGCCTAAGTGTCGTATTTTGGGCGCCAAGGTGCTCCATTCATGCACCTTAGCTCAAGCATTTGGGTTCCTAGGTTCTAGGACTCACACATATACCTGAGAAGGCGGCACCTAGGTGCCAAGTTCTGGGCTCCATAGCACAGTCATTTTCTACAGTTGCTTAACCGCAATGTTGGGAGTTATTTGGTGGTTTTAAGCAGTTCGACAGAGGATTTGATGAGAAAAGAAGGGCTATGGAACGAAGAAGAAGAACCAGGTGGGAATCTAAGAAAAGTCTGGAGGAAGGCAATGAAATTCTAGGGAGACTTAGGGGTTGTATATTTATCACATTTTTTTAAGTTTTTGGTGAGGTTTTTGAGAGAATATTGAAAGGGTATCAATTCATCGATGCAAGGAGAACTTGGATCCAGTGTTGGGAGAAACTTTTTATCTCTTCAGAGAAGGAAATCTAAGTATTGATTTTACATTTGTTTTGTAATTGTTGTAACACATACTTAGTGAATTTATTTTGTTGTTTGAAGAAGGTTTCAATCATGTTCTTCATGCTTAGTGAGTACGTTTCATCCTCTCTCTTATGATGCATGTGTAGGATATGTAGGATACAAAGATACTCATAGAATTGAACTTTTAATCTTAATGTGATTGTTTTTACTTCAAGCTTCATTTACTAACCAATATGGCTAATTGGTGTGTTAAAACCTGTTCTAAACTCATAAAGATTCAGGAGGACTATGACTTTATCAACTAAAACAAATCACATTGAACTTATGGTTGAAAGAAAATTAGTCCATAGAACGATGCAATTAGATAGGGAGACACGTTTTGAGGGGAGTTAACATAGTTTCTAGGGTATCATTTAGCCACATAATATCGTATCCCAAATTAGTCCTTAGAATAATGCTACCATGCTCCTATTGTCATTAGCCACATTATATTCTTAATATCGTATCCCACATTTCCACTTATACAGTCACAGGAGATTGGTATCATTCATATATTTATATCACTAAAACCAATAAGCATAGTTAGAATTAGCCTTTAAATTTAGTGCAATAATTTAGGAGTAACTGTTAGAAAGAACAATTTAAATTACATTCCAAACTAAGACCCTATTATAGTAAACTAAAACTTCTCTGATTAGAGTCATTACCACCTTCCCTATGGGATTGATATCCACACTCAATAGAGACCTGTATTATTGAAATGATATATATACTTGCATAAGAAACCCCTGTGTGAAAGAATATTTAATTTTAAAGACCTAATCAAATCATTAAGAAGTGAATTAAGTTTCTGACATCATTGCTGGGGAAGAGATGATAACAATCTTTTAAAAGGATTTTAGTTGAATTAATTAGAGTTGGATTTGGAAAAACGTATTGTAGTTTTTGTGTAAGTGTTTGTTTATTATATTAAAATAAAAAAAAACAAAATAATAAAAATAAAAAATTAAAATTAGAAAAATCATGAAAAATAATTTTTTTTTTCTATTAATAGTAAAGTTTTTAGTTGTGTATGCATAGTACAGGACTTTCAGGACTTGTACCGTATAATTCAAAATAGAGAGGATTGTTAGAAAAATTTGAAAATATAAAAGACATCATCAACTTATAGAAGAAATGTCAAATAATCAACAAAAAATTTAAATAATCAAATACCAGATCATAACAAACATAGACCATTAAGGAATTACGCTAATCCTATGATGGATGAAATTTTCTAAACTATATGCAGTAGTTTCAAAATAGATTTGAAAAAGATGATGCATAAGTAATAAACATTTAATTTTCTTATATTTTAAAATAGGGCCTAACGAAGGAAAAAGCATAAGTGGCACCTATTATACCTCTTGGAATCTTAGCACCACACACACGTGTTAGTCGCAGTGCAATAGCTAGTATTGCCCACCAAGACATCCTCACAGGTAATACTAGCTGCTACATTATGACTAACAAAGAGTCACTCAACTAATGAGCAATTTAACCATCGAGAGAATCAAGAATGCACATGCTGATGCAAGGTGATCCAATGCATTATGACCACTTCTTAAAGGTTGAAGTGATCATGAGATAGCAAATAACTGTCACGAGATTTTGATAGTGCACATAAGTGACAAGTATGCTAACAATGCAAATATGCACATGTAAGGCACTATGCGCTTGAGGTATTGTGTTTGGACTCCTAGGGTATGGGATGCCCCTATAGAGAACTACACCTTGCCCCAATTGTGACTAAACACACATGAAAATGACAGACACATACAAAATATGGAGCACCATGCAAGTAAACAAGCAAACACATGCCTCATGCAAGGAATATGTTCCTAATAATGTGAGGGTACTATCATGAGGAAAGTGGGCAACACGGCTCGTGTGCCATACAGGTTCGAATGCTGAGGACGTAGACCTAAGCTCGGAGAGATGTGAACTCAAGAAAGATACCTACAATAGTCTGAAAGCGGTGTCATAAGAGGTAAAAGGGTGTACGAGGAGTAGTGACCCGAGAAAGACATGAGTTTGGGAGTGAGTGTATGAGAACAAGTGACTTAAAAAGTACCTATGATAGTCCGAGATGGTGTCGTACAAGGTGAAAAGATGAAATTCTCATTAGGGGAGAATCACACCATGGGTAGGCTAGGTGTGCAAGTCATCCCCAAAGAAGACACATGAATGTTCGAGATGAGTGTGTGGGAAGAGTGACTCAGATAGACTCGAACATGCAAGCGATGAGCATGCGAGATGTCTTACAAGATAAATATGTGAGGGTTCACAAGTAGAAGTGCAAACATACAAGATTTGGTGCACCATACATAAAGATGTCACAACATGCAAGAAAGACCATGCCCTACAAGAAGCTCATGAGGGCATATGCTCACAATTTCCTGCAAGGTGCGTGATGCAAATTTGTTTTTGTAAATGATATGAAACAAACACACTATCATGCAACATTCAAAAGGAGTCGAATGATACAATAAAACTGGTGTCAACTAATTAATCGAAAAGACTAAGGTGGTCGATCAGACAGGTGTAGGTGGCCGATTGACAGGGGTCAATCAATCTGGCTGGGACGACCGATATATAAAGAATTGTTTGTTGAGTTGATCGGCCCTGCCGCTGCTGGTCGGTCAAACATATTGGGTTGGCGGTGGCTGACTGGTTGAAGCTATAGAAGATTGTCATTCAAAATAATGTAGGAGGCTGAATAATGAGGAACAATCTATTGGATTGGGCAGCCGATCGATGGAGATTAGTTTATCATGGCAATCAGGCTTGAGGCAGAGTGATCGATCGAACCATTGTAGATGGTCGATCGGTCAATCTAATAAAAGTGGTCAATCAAACTAGATTATGAGGTTCATCAATGAGGATCAATCAATTGGGCTAGGGGAGGTCGATTAATAAAGGACGACATGTGAGGCGATCAAGCATGAGGCGACTGATCGATCGAGTTACGGGAGTGGTTGACCGAAATGGCATAAGAAATATATTGATGAGGAATGGTCAGTCAGGCTCAATGTGATCGATCACCGAAGGACTATCGGTCTAGGCAATCGGGTAGGTGATTGCTAGTCAGTCAAGCCGATGGAATGATAGTCGATCGAACCAATAATGTAGATGGTCAATCGAAGAAACATGCACAATATGAATTTTTCTAATGCAACATTCAAAATTCATGATGTTGCACACAATCAAATGAAAGCAAAAACATGCACAAAATGAGGCTCAACTAATTCTAACAACAAAAATTGGGCTCATTCTAGCAAACTCATGAGGAACATAAGGTAGGCGAGCAATGGAGTGGTGTATCAATGCCTTATTATACAAAGCAACAAGACACTCATCTCCTGTTTGCAATGCACAAGGTGGGGAATCTCTCATGAAGAAGATTCCACTTGACCGAGAGGATGAAAACTGGAGGAACGCCTTCATCTCTCTAGTCAGTGGGCTTCGAACTTGCATCCAGATGAAACCACCGATACAAATGATATAATTAGTACACCCCGTCTTTCAAATTTTTGGCTTAAGAAAGGAGAACGATAGGTTTCTCTCTTTGTTTTGGTAGGGGAAGCACAAAAATCTTAAGCCTATGGAGTTTCCTCCACGCAAAAACAAAACCATAACATAAATCCTCTAACATCCAGACCTAGGGCTCTAAGAATGGAAAACACTAGATTTGAAGAGTTTTCGCCTACGTGATGGTTGGAGACACATTCTCTGGGCTTGTCTAAGCTCTAATGAAGTTATAGTAAACTTCGCTCCGCTTTTTTCCCAAATAATGAAGATCTCGTCTAAAAGGAGAGTCTGGCAAAATTCCGGTGGAGTACCAAGCTCCAACGAAGTTTTACTCCACCGGAATTTCGGGGAAGTTTGTTCCGCTCCTTCCCAAAACTTTATTTCTTTTAGATAACTTTTTTTTGTTATGTTATTTTTTTTCAAGCTATTATGCTGGAAGAATTTTTTTCTTAGAAAAGATATTCCAATAGGGGGAACAAAAATATGATATTAGATTATTTAGCATCAAATTTGACAACGAAAAAGTTGATTCATCAGGTGGTTACGCATCCCGTCAAAATTGATGTGCTGAAATTTGATGGTAAGAAAAAAATTGACATTTGACAATGCGAGGTGATGGATGTTCTGTGTTCTCTCAATCTGGAGGAAGTCCTGAATAATGAGTAGTATCCTGAAGAGAAGTCAGAGAGAGATTAGTTGAAGATAATCATGAGTGCCTGTGGCTTGATCCAAAATTGCTTGACCCAAGAAATTAAATATGAGGTGATGATGAAGGCTTTTGTAGGAAAATTTTAGAAGATGCTGGAGAACAAATATCTCATGAAGAGCATGGAGTATCGTTTCCATATAAATTGTAACTTTATAGATTTCAGATGAGACGGGAGTTACTATCGATGAGAACGTGGATGACTTCACTAATCTATTGTCAAATATATTAAATTTGGATAAGGATATTAGACATGAAGACATGGCACTTCTTCTTTTGAATTCCCTCCCTAATCAGTACGAAAACTTCACTATGATATTCATTCATGGGAAGGAGATATTGAATTATGACGAAGTGACTACGACACTATTGAAGCATGAATTCTGTCAAAGAGACAAGGAGTCTGTAAAGATAGAATCAACCAAGACACTTACACTTCAATGTTGCAAATCTAAGAAGAAGAAGAATTTTGCAAAGAAAGGTGATAACAATGCACTTCTTAAAAGTAGGCAAGTCTCACGGGCACAGTCTTAGGAAAAATCATTGTGCTTACTGTTTAGAGACTGGTCAATGGAAGAAACATTGTCTGAAGCAGAAGGAGAAGGGATATGAAGTTGGATATGAGGTGAAAGCCAATGTTATTGTGGAAAAATGTGAAGAGGAGGATTCAAATTCATCGTTATCTTCAGTTTCTCACAATTTATTTACAGTTGATTCGTGTGCAGATTTTGAATACAGATGTTATCTATCATATTTATTCTCATTGATGGTGGTTTTGTATGTACAAGAAGCTGGATAGTGGTGTAGTGACTATGAGCAATGATCAAACTTATCGTACTATTGGTGTTGGGAGTATCTTTATTAAAATTCATGAAGATACTGTGAGGGAGCTGACTAATGTTACAAGTTCCAGATATTAAAAAGAAATTGCTATTACTTGAGACTATAGAGCCCAAGGGCTACAACATTATTATTGATGCAAGAGTTCTGAACATATGTGGTGGAACAATGATTTTTATGGAGTTCGACATCACATTCTTTACTCTCTTTAGGGTAGTACGGTGACTAGAACGACTGCTGTTACTGATAATTCTTTTGAGGCCACTATGTTGCGGCATATGTAGCTAGCTCATGCTGGAGAGGCTTCATTTCAGGCTTTGGTAAGGAAATGATTGATCAAAGGACCGAGCACTTGCAAACTTTATTTCAATAAACATGGTGTATTTAATAAGAAGACACATGCATCTTTTAAGACTAACATCCATAGTACAAAAGGTATTTTACAATATGTTCACACAGATGTTTGAGGCCCGACGAAGGCAACCTCATTTGACGGGCTGAAATACTTCAGCTCAGACAATATGTATGGTTGGGTTTATACCATGACACACAAAAGCAAAGTGCCAGAGATTTTCATAACTTGAAAGAAGTGGATTGAAACTTAGACCGTTAAAAAGATATAGTGTATCAAATCAGACAATTAGAGGCAAATATACTTCAGATATGTTCTTACAAAAGTGCAGAGAGCTGTGATATAATACCACTTCTTTGTTTGAGAGACACAACAACATAACGGGATGACCGAGAGGATGAACTAGACTTTGGTGTACGTTATCCAATGTTTGAGTTGGATAGAATTGATTGAGCTGAGGCCATAGAATATGCTGTCACTTTGTGCACCGTCTGTCTTTTATAGCTATTTGAAAGAAGACCTAAAAGGAGATGTGGTCAGGTATACTTTAGAGATTATGAGCATATGAGAGCGTTTGGGTGTCCAACTTACAATCATGTATAGAATGATAAACTGGAACCATGAGCAAAGAAGGCGATCTTTAATGGCTTTAGATATAAGGGCTGTAAGTTGTATAATCCATCAGAAAGAAAAATTTTCTTTAGTAGATATGTTGCATTTGACAAGATAAGCTTGTTTAAAAATTGGGTCTTATAACAAGTTGAAGAGTTCTATTAGGACCATAGATATACCTTAGATGTTGGAGTTTGATGCAACTCCATTTGTTCCACAAAGTTCGTCCACTGTAACTCATATTTGATAATGCTCAAGAAAAGGTAGAAGAAGATGCTGAGGTTAAGATTTCTGCTCAAGAATCTATTTATAGGAGTAGGACCATGCACCATAATGTTCTAAAACTAGCTTGGTTGAGGATCATATTGCATTTGCGCTTTCATCTACAGAGGCAGAAATTTCTTGTGGATTAAGAGATGGAGTCTCTTTGAAATAATGATACTTTGATGTTGGTGAAGCTTCCTATAAGAAGGAAAGTCGTTAAGTGCAAATGGATGTATGAAAAGAAGGAATGATCTCATAGAGTTGATGTGCAACACAAGACAAAATAAGTGGTAAAAGGCATTGCCCAATGAGAAGAGATTGATTATGACAAAGAGTTTTCCCTAGTGTTCAAGCATCCTCCAATCCATGTTCTCTTAGCACTTATTATACTGTAATTTCTGTTCTTGGAACAGCTCAATGTGAAAACTACATTCCTACAAAGAGAATTGCAAGAGGAGATCTACATTTTGTAGTCAAATGGTATAAAAAATTTGATCAGTTCATGAGGGGATAAGAGCACACAAGAATCAAGTATGATCATTGTGCATGTTTTAAAAATTTAGCCAACGGTGAATTCATTTATTTGCTTCTATATATTGATGATATATTGATTGCATCTGTCGGTCAGATTTAGGTTGATAAGGTGAAGAATCAACTATCCAAACATTTTGAAATGAAGGAGTTGGGTGAAGCTCATAGAATTCTTGGCATGGAGATTCTCAGTGATAAGTCAGCTAGAAAGGTTTAACTTTCATAAGGAGCTTGTGTTCAACAAGTGCTAAAGAAGTTTGAGATTGATGACTCGAGCAAGGTGGCAAGTCTACCAATTGCATCTCATTTTCAATTAAGTTCAGATGAATTTCCTAAAGATAATCAAGAAAAAAAGCTATGCAATCGGTTCCTTATGCTAGTGCAGTGGGCAATTTGATGTATGTCATGGTTTGTACTAGACCAGACATTGCACAAATAGTTGGTGTTGTGAGCAGGTTTATGCATGATCCATGAAGGACTCATTGGCAGGATGAGAAGAGTATTCTGAAATATGTGAAGGGTACATTTGGTGTTGGCTTGGTGTTTAAGTGGTAGCCATCTATTCCAAATTTGTGTGTATGCTACACTAACTCAAACTAATTAGGTGATATGAATGGGTCAAGATCTACAACTAGTTATTTATTCACATTGGTAGGAGGTCTAGTCAGTTGGAGGTCAACTCTTCAGTCTATTATTGCTTTATCTATTATGGAAGCTGAGTACATGACAGTCAAAAAGGCGATGAAGGGAGAAATATGGATGCATGACCCATTGAATGATTTGTAAGTTAATCAAGAGTCTCTAACGATGTTCTGTGACACTTAGTGTGTGATATTCTTAGCCAAAAATCCAAGTCATCATATTCATAACAAGTACATTGACAAAGACACCACTATGTTTGAAACTTGATTGAAGAAAGTAAGATTCTATTGAAGAAGATATATACGAAGAAGAATCTAATGGGCAAGCTCACGAAGTTACTTTTACTCTAGAAGTTCACCTACTATAGGAATTTGGTGAACATTCAAGCTCAAGACTGATTGCCCATGATGACATTTCAAAGAACTATGCAAGGCCTAATCTTTTTGGATGGGAGGGTACATAGGCAACCATCTTGATGCACTTGATTTGAAATTTAGAGCTCATTTGGTCATCTTTCACTTATCTGAAAGTAAGAGATGAGGTGAATATTGTTATATTTATGACTTTTATTTAATTAAGGGTAACTTTTTCATTTGGCTTTATTTACTTGTATGCCCTAGTTCTCATCTATAAAAAAAGAACTTATGGCTTATGAGAGGAGTATGGTGTGAGAAGTATTGAGTTGTAACCCTAAACCATTTTATTGTTCTCCTCATCCAGTGATATTGAAATCTCTCTCCTTATGAACTTAGGAGAATCAATTTAATGTCGAACCACGTAAATTTTTTGTTGTGTGATTGTTGTGTGAATTCCTATGTTTCTACATTGACACTAAATATTTAACAAGCCAAACAACAAATATTCATGAACGATGAGCTTTTTTGATAGCCTTAGAGTAAGCTTGTTTTGGCTTTCCAAACCGGCTTCAAAACTGAGCCAACTTATTCTGTTTCTTGATTCATGTGGTTTGTAATTGCGGTTCGAACTGGTGTGGGCCCTTCCAAGTTGTCAAAAAAGTATTACAAAACACATTCCGAACCAATGATATCAATTTTTTATTTGTTGATTAATCAAAACAACCCAATTTCTATTTTTTTATGTGAAATTATGTTATGTATGTTCATGTCTCTTAACATTGCTCTACTTTTTGTTGTTTCCCTTCCCCAATATCTCATCACTAGACAACTTCATGCTTAATTTTCTTATATGAACATGGAAATTCATAGTTCTTGTTGACATACATGTGCAAATAAATAAAATGCCCTTTCAAGTTGAAATCATAAGAATTGTGTTTTGTATGTAAATGTCCCTTCAATTTTTATGTGATATTTTGTCATGATTTATTATATTATTAATATAAATAACTTTGAGTTGCTTGATTAATTTCATATAACATTTGAAATCAAAAATTTTTTTAGATAAATTAGTAATGGGCAACACAAAAAACAACATATCATCCACTATATGGAACAAAGAAACAATCATGATTTTTTGCGATATCTTTTTTTTTAAAAAAAATTAATTAGAAAATAGACTAACAACACATTTCAACAAAGAAGGTTAACATAATATTACAAAAAAAATACAAGAGAAAATCTAATTATATATGACTGGACTCAATTAAAGAATAAATGTGATCAATTAAAAAAACGATTGGAAATTTGGGAAGGAACTCAAAAGCGGGTCTGCCAGACAGGTGAGATCCAATTCAAAACACCTTAGATGCATCAACAGGTTGGTGTAAGGAGAAATTGGAAGTAGAATCAATTTTTAAACATTTGTATTTCTATTTCATTTTCACGTATACTTCTTACACAACTTTTTCTTCTACTTATATGAATGACAGGTTGTTCCAAATGTTAAGAAATTTAAGATAGGTGGAATCAAACCCGAGCTAGAGATGAAGCTTGCTCTTATGTTTGGTGGCCTTGTTGCGAATGGTGATAATTCTTGGACTCCTCAAGATTTGCAAGAGCTTAGAGAGAGCCACGAAATCCTTCAAAGGTCACCACTTGACAGAAATGAATAAAGTGAATCTAGCGTGCAAGAACTCCACATTCTTTATAAGTAAGGGCAGGTTGTAGTAAAAAAATTGGTTCTGTGTATCTACAAAGTCAAATATCAGAGCTAGTTACAGCATGCACAAACTTATCGTCTAAGGCTACTACTGCACAACCGACCTCAGCCATTCTTGATGTGATAAAAATATTATAGCTGATAACGAAAGTTAAGGATCTTATTTCATGAATTTTGTACAGCTCATGTTCCTGCACTTGTTTCTGCTACTTGGATTAATTTGAGAGCTTGTTGAGATAAACTTTGTGAGCATGAATTTTGAGCTCGTGCTCTTGTTTCTGTTTCTTCAAGTTGGGATGAATTTTGAGAGCATGTTTGCCAATTTTCTTTAAGTAACTCATGGCAAAGTCAACTGCAGTATATTTTGGCCTTTTTATCATTCCTTTAATGAACACAAGCTAACTTATGAAATGGTGTGTGGGAAGATAATGAGCACAAATCATTTTTATTGTGATGTAAGAATGCTTGAAACATAATATTTTATGGGCAAGTGTAGCTGCTTCCCTTCATGTGGGACATCAATTATAAATTTATATTTGAAAATCTCCATGAATACCACTTAATTCTAAAGTATTTACATATCTAACACCTGAACGACATCAACAAATGTGCTGTCGTTGAGGAGCAACAAACACAAATTATCTGCAGTTCTTTCCTTAAAAAAAATAGACCAAAGCTTAAAAAGAAGAAGTTTAGGATGCAAGGAAATGATGATTTTTGTGTTTGATATGCAGTTACAAAAGAATTGTTCAGTATGTACAGAAATGAGTAAGAATATAACCTATGATATGGTGGAGTTGGTTGTAAAGTAGTTCATGATATGGTACATATAATCTACTTGTTTGTGTTCTTCATTGCTTTATTAATATGGTGCAGAAGCTGGATTTACATGCATTCCACACAATCTCTATGTATTTACATATATAACATCCAAAGTAGTTCATGAAGTTTCATCTGGATAAGGTGATATGATTGAAGCAGGTATATACACGATGGGTTTTTTGGTATTTTAATTCAGCCTTTAGTGACATCTTGTTTAGATATCTTTCATTAGTTCATGTTATCTTTCTCTATCAAACAAAAATTAGCTAAGAGTGCTCTTATGCCATTGGATGCATACTGCCCCTTACCTCTTAAGGAGGTTTGATCTCTAGTAGGTGAAAAAAAAGGAAAAGAAAAAGTGAAGAAGAGATATGTTGTTCACTGGGCTGAACTTTGAAGAACTCACCAAATAGTCAAGATGTGAAGCTGCATTTTCTTGGGTTTTATTTTCTGAAAGAAATTTGATCAAACTCCATTCGCTATGGTATGTGTGCTTTGAGCTCCAACAAGATAGTGTTTTAATATGAAATGAAAATATTGATTTATGCTGAAGGAGAATTCGGTGGTATGTATGTAAATGGTCTTTTATATTCCAATGTTTTAATATGAACTAAAACTTGGCTTTCATTCACTGTGGCATGTGTGCCTTGAGCTATTTGTGTGGATGCAATTGGGAGAATGCTTTTGATTCATTAATTGTGAACAATTTCATTCATTCACTTGGCACTACAGTGGCTACTTGTTCAGTTATGAGATATATAAATACATAAGAATTCTTTGCTAGGCATGTAGATTTCCCTTTTTTTTATGTACGAGATTGCACTGTCAAAAATAAGCTCAAGCAATTCGACAAGTTCTGAAGGGATCAAACATCAAGCGATTTTTTGTGATTGTAATCTATTATGCGTTGCTTTCATGACTCAAAAGGGTGACAATGTAGAACAAAAATTTTACAGATATCCAAAAAATTTAACGAATTGAGATTGCAAATTTTTTCAGTGGGTTGATGAACTGAGAGATGCAATACAGGACCGAGCTGACGAAAAGATATATGCATTTGTTGATATGGTAAAAAATGATGTCAAAGACATGTAGTTTTTTGTGAAAACTTTACTTTTGTTTGATATTGTACTTGTAACATTGCTTTTATTGTTACAATCGTTGTATCTGTTTTAATGATGTTTATGTATTTTGGAGGACAAAATGTAGTGCGTTAGGTTTTAATTTTGTAAGCAAATTTGTCTTTTTGTCTCAGATGATGTAAATTATGAATTTTAAGGTTTAATCATGCAACCCGGCGACTGGGAGATCTATCACAATCTTGTCATTGTGTTGCTTTTGAAAGACATAATTTTAAAATTTCTAATGATTCAGTCAATGTTTACTTTAATCTGCCTTAAATTTTATCATTGGGTTTATTCCACAAGTAGCGCTTTTAGAACTTTGTTTTTTAAACAGTTTAAATTGATCTGTGTTTATATATTAACAAGTATTAAAATCATTTTGTCAAGATACAGTGCTTTCAGAACTGTGTTTTACAAACATAACAATTGCTTTTAAAATACCAGTCTCTGAACAACAGATTTTAAACATGAGCATTTGAAACCCAATTTTTTACAACTACAGCCAAAACAAACGCACCCTTAGCCACGAATGATTTGGATGACTTCATTTAACCAGCTCTGAAACTGACTTCGTAGGCGAACCATAAAATCTTTTCGTTGAATTGAACTCAATAACGAGTTGGCAAGATCTCTAACAACTACTTGGAAGTGATCTACTGATAATGTTAACATTTGGGCGTACAAATTTAATTCGGAAATGATATTATATCCAATGGAAGTGTTATAAAACAACAAAACATAATTCTCTTTTTACTTGAGGTTTTTATTAAAATTGAATCTCCATTTTTGCCGTCAGCTCCCAAATATGCTTAACAGTGCAGTTTCTCTTAAATTCGGTGGCACATGGGCTATGATTCCCTTAGCAAAAGGCATTATACTAAAATCATGGCAATGTATTATGGGGCAAGTAAATTAAGTATTCAATCATTACGAAGTACGTGTATTATTGTTAATAATTAATAAGGTGCTTTATATATTAATTGCTATAGTCTTCCGTCTCAAATTTGAGGCCATCATTATTTTGATGTGTCAGTCCATTAATATTATTATTCTCATTCATTTGCTTGAATAAATATGGATATGATGATCCTAGAGACTTAAGTTTCTAAAGAGACTTCTTAATTCCTTACTTGTCCAACAAAATGAAATATTCTTGAAGTAAGAGGGCCTACCTTGACTTTCCAAGGGGATGTGGCAATTATGTTAGCTTTAAATGTGGTTGGATGGACATGAATTAGCTTATTTGCAAGGCCATTTTTAGCATGATTATCTAATATAATCTTACATCAATAGAGTAGCCATGCTATATAAATTAAAATTTAATACAATCATAAAAAAAGAAAAGAAAACATGCAAAATTGTATGCCCTGTGGGGAGACTTGACCTATTAGAAAGAAAGGTGACAAACTTGCTAAGTAGTGCTTAAGATGTAGTTGTCAATGAAGTCTAGTTGTAGTCTAGGAAGACTTGGTAGTACATAAAGTCTACGATGGGCTGTGTACAAAATTCTAATTTTGTTGCGAAAGAGTTTTTTAGGCTTGGTGTTCAAAGAGGTTGTAGTGAGTAATTGGGCTAAAGGAAAACTACGGATGTTTACTAGATTTTTGGTGGAGTTCTAAGCATAAGAAATTAAACCCATTCCAATTAACTTGAGGGTTAAATATAGGTCAAACCTTGAGGGTTCTCAATAATATAGGGGCTTAAAATATTTCAAGGCTATTTGATAGTTGAAATGCTTGTTAGTGGCAGACCAATTGTGCCATCTTATTAATTTTGTTGTTTGGTCAAATTACTAGCAAGCAACCATTACAAACAGCTTTGGATAGTGAGGATCAATCTGATAAGGCTCAAGGATGAGTCGTATTGGCTAGTGTTAAGTGAATATAACTTAAGGTTTGATTCAATTTATTTAGATCTTTTGGGTTTGTTTATTTCACTATTTGGACCATTCCAAATGACTTAGTTTGAATTGGGTGACTAGCTTAGAGAGTTGATTGATTATATATTGTTGCAATTAGCTTAAGTTTGATTAGCAAAAACATAAAATGATCCTTATTAAAATATTAATGGGCTATGCGTTCATTTCAATTAATTGAAGCTTATGAACTCAAGTACGAATTTTATCAGACCTTAAAACATGCTAGACTCATTTGGAACCAAATCACTGACTTTTAATGGGTCACGGTTGGTCATTTGGCCAAATCATATTTGACCAAATCCTAAAATGGTTTCAAAATAACTCAAACCATTTTTAGTTCATTATATTTTCTTTAAACCAAAGCTAGATATATTTGCATAAGTTTAGTTCAGTTTAACCTTTATTTGGTCAAACATGTCATTAGTAAAAAAAGGTTAGACCATGGGCCTACAGGATTAAATTTGAGATAAGCATGATTCAATGAATTATAATTGCATTAATTTCAATAAACAAAAATTATAGAGAAGGTTTCAATTTTTTAGGTTGAGTCTTATTAAGTCATTATATGGTTAGTTGGTTAAACTATTGACCAAGACTCTTAAAATTTTGTATGAGTCTTAGAGGAGACTAAAAATATTTAGTATAGATCTAAGGGTTTTAGAGAGATTTATATTTACCCATCATAAGGTGCCATAAGACTTAGGATTAAGTTTTGCAAAAGATAGTTTTTTTAAATGTTTAGGTTGAGTTAAATTTATATTAAAGAACTCATTACTCACTAATGATATGTAACAAAAAGGTCCTATGAGGCAAAAATGCTTCTAAATGGATTTCACATCACACTAATATCGTTCTAAACCATGTGGTATAACGTGCAGATAATCTATGGAACTCTAGGTTTTGACTATGAGTTTGAGCTTGGTTTCTTTAAAAATTACCCTTAATATTAAATAAACTCATAATTAACCTTTGTAGTAAATATTATGAATTAGAGTCCAATTGGATTCTTTGAAAACAAATGGGTTTTATTTGATATGTTTAGAACTAAGACAGGTCTGCATTCTCCATAATGTGGGATCTAGTTCAAGGATATTTATTTTTATATCTAGTCTCTTAGAACTAGCAGGAGTTATACTCATTAAGAAACAACCTAAAAGAACTTATAGAGGGAACCTATACTAAAGAGATATCATAAACACTAAGACTAGGTAAAAGGGAGATTCATTAATTTCAATTAAAATCAGGTTAAATAAGAGGTCCCTAATAGATGTGGAAAACTTCACAAAAGTACACCATGCGTATTGATTAGCATAGATTAAAGCAATCAACAAAATATAACGATAATTCAAAGAGATGCATTTGAAAATTCATTGATTTGAGAATTTAAACTTGATTATAATATTTTTTTTATTTGTTTTATTTAAATTTCAAGATTTTAAATTTGATATGCGATTTTAAAATTAATTTGAGAATCAAGGACTTTACAAAATATTAATAAACATAATATGCTTTGAATCACTTAAATATAAGCTAGAGATAAAAAAGAGTAGACTAGGATCACTTAGAGATAAGTTATCCTAGTCTAAGAAAAAGTATGTCTTTGGGGCTTAACCTTATCTAAGCTTATTAGTATAAGAAAATTTGAAAAAAAGGATTGGGTTTTATGTTAGGTAAGGGGTCAAAATGTCTAAATCACAACTTATATTTAATAGTTTACTCTAAATGAGTTGCCAAAAGGCTTAGACTTTCATATGCTTATGGGTAGGTTTATTGGTGTCAAAATTAAGTTAGATTCAACCTAAAGATATTTTCTTAAAGGTTTATTGACTAAAGGGATTAGTGGAATTGATCTTAACTTTTGATTATAGACAATCTGATGTTGTGGGTGACTACACATAAGGGGAGTGTTGTAGCATGACACACATCAAGTGTTGCGAAGCACTGACTGCTTACGCAAGTATACATGGTGCATCAATTGTATTGGTTTTGAGTCCAGTTGTCGATTGGACAGGGAACGAGAAAAACTCAATGAAGGGAAAATACTAGCCAATTATTTTCAACCTAAGCCTGGAATTTTGGTTAATTCAAGTCCTACACAAAAATCCAAAAATATTAGCAATCAAATTGAAAAGTTACTCAAGTATGAAAGAAGATTCTCTCTTGAAAAGGATCAATAGGAAAGTGTTTGTGAAACTTCATAAAATAAATAGATGACAAACAACAACAATTCTCATCCTTACCCCCTTCCTGTGGAATAAGAAAGTTTGATTAAAGAATATCTTTGCTCCCTAATTCCATTCTTAATCCCAAGAAATAATATCACCCATAAATTTGCATTAAGTTAGTAGATATATTCCTATTCCACTAAATTAATGTGATTGATGTAGTTATTTTCATTGTTATCTCTTTCAAGAATCATAAATCAAGACAAATTTCAACATCACACTTGGCCAAAAATTAAATGTAAATTACACATGAAAATTTAATCATCATCCTTAACAATCGCATGAAGAAACTATCACATACATCTATCATATATCTTCATCCAAAAGAAGAAAGGGCAATTACTCACAAAGCATGCTTGGATACACAAACCAAATTATTTGATTGAAATAAAAATCAAAGTACAAAAGTCTTACAAAGATAACCCAAAATCATAAAATAAGAACTCCAGGACTTCTCACCCTTTTTCCACACATTAAAAAGTTGAAGACACAAGGACACAATCTCACAAAGTCCCTCAATCCTCACTTCTCTCTACTTGATTAATCTTATTTTGACTTCTCCCTTTATAATTTCTCCCTTAAGAAATTTTGGAAGGAAAATAATAAGGAAAAGCTCCAATAAATTTTTCTGCTAGATTTTTTTAGTCTTCCTCTAAAATCCAAATTTTGAAATGATAAAAACTGTCGAATTCGGGCTTGGGAACCTAGGTGCCACTCACTTGAAAATTTTTTCATAAGTTATCACGTCATGGGGCCGCGATCGCGCCGCTTAGGCACTGATGATAGTGTTTAGGCACCCAAGGGGCGGCGCCACCTTTTTTCTTCTCAGGATTTTGCTCCATTTGAAGGAAACTGGCACCTAAGCGTCAGTGGCCAGATGCCTAGGAGCCCAGTGGCCAAATTTGCTCCATTTTCAATTCGATCCATTTCGCTTCCAGTTCACCTCCTATCCTACTACCACATTCAAAAATAACATAAAACCTTCCTCAAAGTATGGTATTATCATATAAAACATAAAAAATACATTTATCACCAAGTTCAAAATTATCAAAATATCAAAATCCCCCAAACTTGTACGGGACATGTCCTCAAGCAACAACTAAACTTAAACATTTGATTTTGTTGAACATAATAGTAATGAGTTTTCATAAGTGAACACCTACACTCAAACTTTTAAAGATACATTATTAGTGAACAAATATCCTCTATTAAATTATTCAGTCACATGTTCTTCATAAAGCTTTGAACCCTTAAAATATTATTTAATCTCGTATCCATTTTAAGGGAATTAGTAAATGCTAAACTAATTCAAGTTGGATGTCAAATTATAAAAATATAGCCCACTATTAGGTGATTTACTAATAATTTATAAACATATAAACTAAAAAAAAATTAAGGAATGTTATGTAGTTTTCAATTTCAAAGAAATAATAGCAAAACTAATTTTTGGTGAAGGCTTCTCCTCAAGACATTCCTCGTTGTTTTTCATTCATAGTAATTCTTTTTCATTCAATTTAAAAGAAATAAAAACAAAACTAATTTTTAGTTAATTCCTTTTTTTTAATACACATTATTGGGAATTACTATATCTAGATTAGCCTTTTAATTATTTTGAATTCTACTACCATCTCCCCAAATTAAAATACTCCAACATTCCCTTCCTATTTAAGATTTACAAGTTATAAATTTTTAACATATAATTGAAATTAGATGGAGACCATATTCTCATAAATACACATCTAAATGCAATTAACTGACTATTTTGAAGGTGGGAAGTATTTTGCTAGGAATTTCTGAGTGAGGTCATTCCATTTCCTAATTAATCCAACACCTAAGGAGTTTAGCCATGTTTTGGCTCTATCACTCTAAGAGAAAAGGAAAAGCCTTAGCCTCACAACATCATTGAAGACATCATTGTAGCGAAATGTAGCACAAAGTTCTAAAAAACTCACTAAATGAAGGTTTGAATCTTCAGAATGTGTCCTCCAAATAGATTATTCTGCACCATTTGGATTATAGCAAGCTTTAATTCAAAGATATTAGCTTCTACAATAGGGGGTGGATGCTAAGATGGACTTCATATACTGTAGGTTAGCAGATTATGTTGAAGGACTAGGCATGCTATGATGTTCATGGGCCTCAAGGTTAATCTAGGGATTGTTCTCCATTTCTCTTAAAAAGTATTGAATTCATTTTTGTTTTATGATTTTTTTAATGTTTCTCTCAAGCTTAGAGTTGTAGGCTTCAAGGTTTAAAGATCATGCAGTACACATACACCTCCTTGGTTCACTAGCAAAGACATCCGAGCTAAAGAGAATGACAAACAAGATAAAAGCACACAACAAAAATTATGTAGAAAAAAGAAAAAAAACAAGTGCACAATTAAACAAATATTAAGGATGTTTATTTTCTTTATGTTTTTGCAAACAAAAACAAACCAATATAAACACAGGGGATAAAAAATAATGAAATTTTCAAGTTAAAAACCTACAAGTTCAACTAAAATTTTTCTAAACAAAATTTACTGTTGTTCCCCGACAACGACACCAAAAACTTGACACTCACCAAGTGCTGCATATCACTGGCTACTCATGCAAGTATACATGACATATCAATAGCACATGGTTTGAGTTCGGTTGTTGATCCCACAAGGAACAAGGAAAACTCAATGAAGGAAAAGTTATAACCTACTATTTTCAACATAAGCGCAAAATTTTGGTTTAATGAAAGTCCTATACAAGAATCCTAAAATATAAAAATCAAATTGAAAGTTACTCTAGTATGAAAGAAGATTCTCCCTTGGAAAGGTTCAAAAGGAAAGTGTATGTGAAAACTTTATATAATAAACTTATGACAAATATAAGCAATTCTCATCCTTAACCCCTTTCGATGGAATAAAAAAGTTCGATTAAGGAATAGATTAGTTCTATAATTCCATTATTTATCCCAAGAAATACTATCTCCCATAAATTTGCAGTAATTTAGTAGATATATTCTTATTCCACCAAATTAATGTGATTAACTTAGTCATTTTCATTACCATCTCTTCCGAGGCTCATAAATCACGAAAAATTTTAGCATCACACTTGGCTAAAAAATGAAATGTAAATTAAGCACAAAAAGTTAATCATCATCCCCAAAAATCACATAAAGAAACTAGCACATGCATCTATCATATATCCCCATCCTAAGAAATAAAGGGCAATTACTTACAAAGCATTCTTAAACACATAAACCAAATCAATTGATTGAACTAAGAATCAAACTGCATAAGTCTTATAAAGATAAGCCAAAAGCACAAAATAAGAACTCCAAAATATCTCTCCCTTTCTTCACTCTAGAAAAGGTTGAAGATACAAAAACACAATCTCACAAAGTCCTCGTAGTCCTCACTTCTCTCTACTTGATTAATCTTCTCTTAACTTCTTCCTTTTTGATTTGTCTCTTAAGAAATTTTGGCAGAAAAATAATATGGAAAAGTCTCAATAAATTTTTCTTACAACCTTTTATACTCCTCCCATAAACTCTAAATTCTAAACTGCTAAAAATTGTCAAATTCAAGCTCGGGCACTAAGGTGCCTAGTGTCTGGGCCTAGGTATCAGTCACTTGAAAATTTTTTCATAAAAGACTGGCACTCTTAGGCACCAGTGGTAGAGCTTAGGTGCCAAAGGGGTGGCTCTACTCTTCTTTTTTCTCATAATTTTACTCCATTTGGGTGGAAACTGGCGCCTAGGCACCAGAAACCAGGTGTCTAGGCACCAGTGGCCAGACGCCAGTGGCCCCTAGTAGCCAAATTTGCTTGAATCACTAATTCATTCCATTTTGATTCTCTCTTATCATCATTCTTGCTACTACCTACAAAAACAAAATAAAATTTTCCTCAAAGTGCAATATTATTATATCAAAATATAAAAATACAATTATCAACAAGTGTAAAATTATTTACATATCACAACACGACTTATGGGTACATCAAGATTTGAGGTAGACATTTTTCACTAAAAAACTTGAGAACATGATATTGTGGTGCCAAAAGCTATTATTAAAACCCATATTGACCTGTGCCACAATGCCCCAGTGCTTATAGAAGTAGCACCACATCGCCCCATGCCCCAATTTGAAATAGGTTCATCAAAGTCCCAATTTGAAATAGCTTCATCAAAGTCGACGCTCTTATCCACCACCACCGCACCAAGTATTAGCATGATGGCTCTGCAACATCAGTATCTCGATGCTCCCCCCGACATAGGGCAGTTTTACATTTCTAAACAATTCGACTAAATTTTCTTTATAAAATCTCTTGGAATAAGAATAAAGGTAAGACTTCAAAGCCTTACAATGTGTTAGTGTGACACTTTACACTTGTCTTGGGTGTGAGTGAACGACTGTGTGATTGTATCAAGAAAAGGAGAAGATTTTAGAGGGTGATCAAATCTTGGTAACAAGATTTTGTCCATTTGGCTTTTATTTCCTTTTACTTTATAGATTTATTTTAAATTATTAATGCAATTAGATATTTTTTGTTTCAAATCATGGTTAAGACTTTGAACATTTACTTCTATTTTTTAGTTTTCTTTAAAATACGGGAGAATTCATGACAGATTCTTGAAATTTTGAATATTCAGGTTATTGTTTTAACTTCTACTCCAAATTTAGATTTAAATATACCATTTGGATTGGTAAAATTTTTTGTAATCAAAGCCTATCAAAAGAAGACTAGAAGCACCGCTAGATTAAAACACATGTATTTATTGGAATGAGAATATTATCCTTACAAACTTACAATTATTTTAGGGGAATGTGAATTCTTCAGATTTCTTGCACAGTTAAAAAAACTTAATTATAATATGAAACTCCAATGCTTATTATATCTTATAAGAGAATTTATAGGATTCGATTGACAACTACAGTAGGAGAATCACTTCGATGAACTTAGATTTTATTGAACCACTTCAAAGAAAATTTTCAAACTAGTAAAAAAAAACTCTTTCACATAGCTCTAAGTTATTTAACTTTAAAATTAGGGTTTAAAAACTCTTTCACTTACCCCAAAATCAAAAACTTTTGAACAAAAATGAGAATTAGTAAATTAGTCATTAAACTTTCTTGAAAAATAATAAGTTTCTCTTGGGATTGATAACTCAGACTCATAATATGAATAAAACTTGATCGACATATATATTTACATGCTTAACGTATGTATCACCACAACAGAGATCAATATGATATCATATCATGAATTTTACATCATCATATAGGGGTGGGGCCATAACTTTTCTTTAATGGGGGCACCAAATAAAAAATTTATAAATAACATCATTTATTTTTCATCCAAGCTAGAAATTGATATTGACGGTTTACATTTTCTTTTAAGCTATAAAATAAAGTTGCTAAAAATATGCTATAAAATAAATATTTATATGAATGTATATAAATTTGATTTTTTTAATTATTGAAAGAATAAATTAAAATTTTATATTATTATATTTCTAAGGCATCTTCAAGTTTCTAAACGCCTACTAACATTTGGTCGTCCATTCAAGACGATGATTTTTCCTTAGTGCCTTGAAGAAAACCGCACACTTGTCGCCCGACTTTGAGATGAAGTGCCTGAGCTCGGTGATCCAACCAGTTAGTTTCTGAATCTCATTGGTACTTTGTGGGGGGATTGACTTTTAATCATTTGGGAGCAATAGGAAGCCAAGAAACTTCCCTGTTGACGCTCTGAAGGTGCACTTGGAGGGGTTTACCCACATATTTTATTTCTTTAGTGTTTTAGTGATCACTTTTAGATCTTCGATATATTGTTTGGTTGACTTACTTTTAACTAGAACATCTTCAACATTCTTTCTGTTTTTTTCAGAGTATCCTACCGCACATCCGCCATTAGAGTATTCTACCGCACATCCTCTAATAGAGTTATAAAGTATCCTACTGCGCACTTATACTTAATCTTTTGGTTGATTTTTTTCCAGAGTAAGCATAGAGAAAACACATTACAGAGTATCCTACCGCAGCGTCCACCAAGATGTTGATCTTTGGCAAGGGATAGGTGTCTTTTGGGCAAGTGGCTTTGAGGTTGGAGAAGTTGACGCACATCCGCTACTTATCGTTGGTCTTGTTGACCATCACGACATTCGAGAGCCAGATTGGGTACTGAACTTTATGGATGTAGTCGACGTCTATTAACTTTTGTTATTGGTTCAACCAAAGTTCTGTTGCTCGATCGAATTTTTGTGGACCAGATGAGATTAGGGACTGGCATTCATCTGGTGTCACGTTTCATCGATTGAAATGTTGGGCATTTTCGTTGGGGTCCAAGCAAACACCTACCTGTGCTCCCGGAGCGTTTATGTCTACTGGTTCCTAAACTCTGCATCAAAAAGTTCACTAATTAAGAAGATCTTACTAGGTTCTCTGTCGGACACAAGTACCTGGAGGATGGCCTCGCTGGTATCGATACCTCCCTCCATCTGGATCTAGATATCAAGTGTTTCATTATCAATGTTCTAAACTACTCACAAATAGCAGCTCCTGGACTGCTCCTAGTTCACCAAGTCCGTAATCACCTCCTCATTGCTCGAGAATTTTATGGACACATGGTATATAGAATTCACTTGGTAGTTGTTTAGCAGTGGCCGATCGAATATAACATTGTAGGTTGGTGGGGATTCCACCATGAGAAAGTCCTTCGTGTTGGTATACTGCTTCCCAATTTTCCTCAAAGTGATGGCTAGGACAATGAGGCCTATTGCCTTCTTCCTTTCCCTGGAGAATCTGAATAATGGGATAACTAGTACTGATAATTTGGTCATTTTTCAAGCCAATTTTATTGAACACCATTGTAAATAAGATGTTCGTGAAACTCTCTGTATCAACAAGAATGCTCCCCATCTAGTAGTTGTTGATTAGTTTCATGACAACATACGCCTCATTGTAGGGGTTCCCCTTCAATGACAATTGGTAAATGATTACGTGTATATAGAACGACAGAGCATACCTCCCCCAAACGTGGCTTCATTAAGCTAGAGGGCCGGGGTCCTCCTCCGAAGATGGATGGGATTATCTCTACTACATGGACTTCATTTGCCGAGACAGGCCCATTTGTGGGTTCTCTCACTGAAGCCTTTCCCAGCGTTGTGTATGCACGCTGACTGCAACAAGCTCATTTAACTTCTTGACACGGATGAGTTCTTCATTCAGGTTTCAGAGTTACCAACATTCCTTCATGTCACTACCGTGGTCACAATGGTACTGGAAACACCTCTTTAGATCTTGTAAGGCGTGAACACCTTCATTGGTGGGGCTAGTTTAAAATAGCCTTTGTTTTGTATTACTTAGACTATTTCAGAAATTGACACATTGAGGCATCAAACTTTTCATTTCCTAGTAAGCATGAGGTCACTGGTAATATTGAGTCGAACACTGATCAGAGCATCTCTTCCGGTCATGGTGGCCTTGGTCATTTCCCCGCTAATCCTGAGACTAGTCGTTGTTATTCTAGTGACTGATGGAGGACTTATTGTCCTTCATTTTCCATGGTTTGCCTCATTATTTCTACTACTTTGTGGGATGGTCGAGCGACTCCGGCTTACCCTTCAGGGAGCCCTCGAGGTCTTCTTCGGCTAGTATGTGTTTGTTCGACATCTCCAATTTTTTTAAAAAAGTAGCAGGGTTAAATAGTTTTCGGCCATACCTGCATCGCTTGCTTCAAACTCCTTATATCCAAAATGTTCTGGCTACATTAAGCTTTGGATTTCTAACTTCCAGCATAGCATTCTGAAAGCGAGTGATATAGGTCTACAGGCTCTCTTTTTCTCCCTGCTTGAGGTCGAGCAGGTTTTCTGATTTTTTTCCCTCAACTTTTGTATGTTTGAGAAGTGTAAGATGAAGGGTCTTTTAAAATCATAATAACTTGGGGCAGTTTTAGTTGGCAGACTGTTGAACCATCGAAGAGTCAACTCCTTCAAGGTGGTTAAGAAAAGATGACACATTATGGGTCATCAATCTGGCGCAAACCAATCGATGACTCGAATGATGCTACATGGTTGATTGAGTCGGTCCTCCCTTTGTATGAATCCAAATGAGGGGCCCTTAGCTTGGGCGAGGATATCGTCTCTTTGACTTGTCAAGGAAAAGCCTTTTATTTAAGCTGTCGGACAGACACTCACATCTGCTCTTCCTATCGCTCTTTCGCCTGTGCAGATACTGTTGTGTCAGTTTAATGAAACTCACCTGGTCTTCTATTTCGTGGTTGCTGACCTGGTCATCTTGAATCGGTGGATTCCTCGGTGAGGCCCTTTGAGGATGGGCCCCCTAAGTTTCCTTTTTCCAGACATGACGTTTGGTCGTTCCTCTGGGTTCTGGCTGCCCGGAGGACCTCAAATTTCTCTATCATGAGGGTCATCTTGGCTTGTAGGCCCTGGACATGTGCATGGACATTCAGTTGCTTAACATCTCTAATAGGTTCCATGCGTGCTATCTCTTATTGGGAGGTTTTTACTTCATAATCTTTTCAACTTCTCCTCTGTGGCATGCTCTGCGCTTATTGCACCACCTTTCAAGATATTGAACCCTAACTTTTCTTTTGATGAGCATACCCGGAGAGTTGTAATCTAGAGAGGTGAGAGAAAGGAGAGAAAGAGAGAGCACAATAATTTCCTTAAGAAGAAGCTCCAGAGTCATTCCTTTTTTTCTTCTTGAGACTACTTATTTAAGTGGGTTTAATTAATACAATTATGAAGGATGGGAAACATTATGGTAACCACCCTTAATAGAATTATGCATATAATTTTTATTAATAACTGTCATAATATCGTTAGAGAATAATGGTTTACAATAACTTATTAGTTAAGTAAATACTATCGATCGACTGGTGATCAATCTTGTCGATCGTCGGACTGAAATCTTCCTATGCTAAGAGGGGATGATTGGTTGGTCTAAATAAAGTTGGTCGTCTTGATAAGAGGTTTGGTCGATCTATTCTATGGGACTTGTCGCTTCGTTTGGTCGGTCGACTGATGGGTCGACTTATTTCATTGAGCAAGTCGTTGCCCACTAGTTGTTTAGCTCAAGTCTTACAGGACTCGTGTCTTTTCTGCCAGGTCTGTTCGTCGTCTCGGTCAAATCTTCTTTCTCTCATGGCCTAGGAAGGAACTCGTCGCTGCCTATGCTTCGACTAAACTCACCGTCATGATGATTTGTGAATTACCCTTGGTGGATCATGCTATTACCGGGTAGACTTGACATATCCCAGGTTCATAGACGAGCCTATTTTAAACACACTTAGTTTTAAACAAATCAAACACGAGCACAAGCTCTGTTCATTTGTGCTCGATTCTTGTACACCCGTAACCGGGGCACAGTTAGTGAGTACCCTAATTGTAGCTACGCCCAGGCCATCATATAAGCTCTTTTATACATGCAAACCTCGGGCATTTGAATTCTTAGGACAAACTTTGTACTTGCTAAATGAGTTTTAAGTTCCTCCAAGTATATTCATTCATTCTTAAATGCAAATCTAGACCTGAGAATAAGGTTTTTGATATCATAAATATGATGAGCATGAATTATAGGCTAAAGATGTTGACATTATTATATTTGGCAAAAATGTCTTTAAAATTATTAGATTTGACAATTGAGGACGATCTTAGCTGTTGGCTATTTCGCAACTTGACCCATTAGAATGGGCCCATTCTGTGAGATTTGCTTAGAAAGATGGCAAGCCTTGAGGCCCGTTGGCACACCTATTTAGTTGACTTCAGTTGATCTGTTCACTGTTTGAGCAATTTTTCATAAATGGTGCACATNAAAATTTTTAAATACATATAAAAATTACTATAAAAATGATATAAACTTTTTGTATTTAGGGATAATTTTATCTTCTAGCTTTAGTCACTTATATGCCCTAATCCTCCTCTATAAAAAAGAACTTAGGACTTATGAGAGGAGTAAGATGTGAGAAGTGTTGAGTTGTTTAGGGTTTAGGGTTTAGGGTTTAGGGTTTAGGGTACTAATGAAATTTCTCTCCTCGTGAATGAAGGCAAATTGATTTAACATTGAACTACATTATTTTATTGTTGCTGGGTGAATGCTTATATTTTCACATTATTTTTACATAGCACTAGTATCAGAGCTTCGAATTTATGATTGAAACAGGTTTGGGATAAATGACAGCAAATCCGATGTGTGTTGCCGGCGAGGTTTGGCCATAGTCCTGGCGGCAGTGGCTCTGCTGGAGGAGCCCATGTGGGCTTTCTTCCGACGATGTTTCAGGCGGTAGACCAACATCAGATTTGGTGAGCATCTCGATGAGGGATTGAGGTGACAGTTGAGGCAGACGCAACCCGTCTGTTCAATGAGTTTCGGTGCTTATATTGGAAAGCAGGAGAAGCTTGGGAAGGTTTTAATAAAGGAAGGCTTTATTAAGGCTTTATGTGTTTCACGTTGATAGGAAATATCTTTTGTTAAGAGTTTTTTTTTGGGAAAGGAAAAAAAATTCAAAAAAACTTTATTTCTCTTAGATAACTTTTTTTTGTTATGTAGTTTTTTTTCAAGCTATTATGTTAGAAGATTTTTTTTTTTAGAAAAGATATTCCAATAGTGGGGACAATAATATGATATTAAATTCTTTAACATCTAAATTGACAATGAAAAAGTTGATTCATCGGGTGGTTACACATCCCGTCAAAATTGATGTGATGAAATTTGATGGTGAGAAAAAAAAAAATGACATTTGGCAATACGATGTGATGGATGTTCTGTGTTCTCTCAATCTGGATGAAGTCCTGAATAACGAGTAATATCCTAAAGAGAAGTCAGAGAGAGATTGGTTGAAGATGAACATGAGTGTCTGTGGCTTGATCCGAAATTGCTTAACCCAAGAAATCAAATATGAGGTGATGATGAAGGCTTATGTAGGAAAATTTTAAAGGATGCTGAAGAATAAATATCTCATGAAGAGCATAGAGTATCTTCTCCATATGAAGCGTAACTCTATAGATTTCAGATGAGACGGGAGTTATTATCGATGAGCACGTGAATGACTTCACTAAGCTATTGTTAGATCTATTAAATTTGGATAAAGAGATTAGACATGAAGACATGACACTTCTTCTTTTGAATTCCCTCCCTAATCAGTACAAAAACTTCACTATGATATTCATTCATGGGAAGAAGATATTGAATTATGGCGAAGTGACTACGACACTATTGAAGAATGAGTTTTGTCCAAGAGACAAGGAGTCAATAAAGATAGAATCAGCCGGGACACTTACACTTCAATGTTGCAAATCTAAGAAGAAGAAGAATTTTGCAAATAAATGTGGCAACAATGACACTTCTCAAAAGTAGGGCAAGTTTCATGGGCAAAATCATTGTGCTTACTGTTTAGAGACTGGTCAATGGAAGAAACATTGTCCGAAGTTGAAGGAGAAGGGATATGAAGTTGGATATGAGGTGAAAGCCAATGTTATTATGGAAAGATGTGAAGAGGAGGATTCAAATGTATCGTTCTCTTCAGTTTCTCACAATTTATTTACAGTTGATTCGTGTGCGGATTCTGAATACAGATGTTATCTATCATATTTATTCTCATCGATGGTGGTTTTCTATGTACAAGAAGCTGGATAGCGGTGTAGTGCCTATGAGCAACGATCAAACTTATCATACTATTCGTGTTGGGAGTATCTTTATCAAAATTCATGAAGGTACTGTGAGGGAGCTGACTAATGTTACAAGTTCCAGATATTAAAAAGAAATTGCTATTAGTTGAGACTATAGAGCCCATTGGCTACAACATAGTTATTGATGCAGGACTTCTGAAGATATGCAGTGGAACAATGACTTTTATGGAATTCAACATCACATTCTTTACTCTCTTTAGAGTAGTACAGTGACTAGAACGACTGCTGTTACTGATAATTCTTTTGACGCCACTATGTTGTGGCATATGTAGCTAGCTTATGCTGGAGAGGCTTCATTTCAGACTTTGGAAAGGAAATGATTGATCAAAGGACCAAGGCAAACTTTATTTCAATAAACATGGTGTATTTAATAAGAAGACACATGCATCTTTTAAGACTGGCATCCATAGTACAAAAGGTATTTTACAATATGTTCACACAGATGTTTGGGGCCCGACGAAGGCAACCTCATTCAACGGGCTGAAATACTTCAGATCAGACAATATGTATGGTTGGGTTTATACCATGACACACAAAAGTGAAGTGCTAGAGATTGTCATAACTTGAAAGAAGTGGATTGAAACTTAGACCGTTAAAAAGATATAGTGTATCAAATCAGACAATTAGAGGCAAATATACTTCAGGTGTGTTCTTACAAAAGTGCATAGGGTTGTGATATAATACCACTTCATTGTTTGAGAGACACAACAACATAACGGGGTGGCCGAGAGGATGAACTAGACTTTGGTGGAAAAAGTTTGGTGTACGTTATCCATTGTTTGAGTTGGATAGAATCTATTGGGCTGAGGCCATAGAATATGTCTGTCACTTAGTGCACCGTCTGTCTTCTATAACTCTTGAAAAGAAAACCTAAAAGGAGATGTGGTCGGTATACTGTTAGAGATTATGAGCACATGAGAGTGTTTGGGTGTCCTACTTACTATCATGTATAGAATGATAAACTGGAACCATGAGCAAAGAAGGCGATCTTTAATGGCTTTAGGTGTCGATATAAGGGCTGTAAGTTGTATGATCCATCAAAAAGAAAGATTTTCTTTAGTAGATATGTTGCATTTGACAAGATAAGCTTGTTTAAAAATTGGGTCTCATAAGCAGTTGAAGAGTTCTACTAGGACCATAGATATACCTCAGATGTTGGAGTTTGATGCAACTCCATTTGTTCCACAGAGTTCGTCTACTGCAACTCATATTTGATAATGATCAAGAAAAGGTAGAAGAAGATGCTGAGGTTAAGATTCCTGCTCAAGAATCTATTGCTAGGAGTAGGACCATGCACCATAATGTACCAAAACTAGCTTGGTTGAGGATCATATTGCATTTGCACTTTCATCTACAGAGGCAGAAATTTCTTGTGGATTAAGAGATGGAGTCTCTTTGAAATAATGATACTTTGATGTTGGTGAAGCTTCCTCTAAGAAGGAAAGCCATTAAGTGCAAATGGATGTATGAAAAGAAGGAATGATCTCATAGAGTTGATGTGCAACACATGATAAAATTAGTGGCAAAAGGCTTTGCCCAATGAGAAGAGATTGATTATGACAAAGAGTTTTCCCTAGTGGTCAAGCGTCCTCCAATCCATGTTCTCTTAGCACTTATTATTCTATAATTTCTGTTCTTGGAACAACTCGATATGAAAACTACATTCCTACAAAGAGAATTGCAAGAGGAGATCTATATTTTGTAGTCAAATGGTATAAAAAATTTGATTAGTTCATGAGGGGATAAGAGCACACAAGAATCTAGTATGATCATTGTGCATATTTCAAAAATTTAGCCAACGATGAGTTCATTTATTTGCTTCTATATATTGATGATACATTGATTGCATTTGCCAGCCAGATTTAGGTTGATAAGGTGAAGAATCAACTATCCAAACATTTTGAAATGAAAGAGTTGGGTGAAGCTCGTAGAATTCTTGGCATGGAGATTGTCAGTGATAAGTCAGCTAGAAAGGTTTGACTTTCATAAGAAGCTTGTGTTCAATAAGTGCTGAAAAAATTTGAGATTGATAACTCGAGAAAGGTGGCAAGTCTACCAATTGCATCTTATTTTCAATTGATTTCAGATGAATTTCCTAAAGATAATCAAGAAAAAAAGCTATGCAATCAGTTATTTATGCTAGTGCAGTGGGCAGTTTAATGTATGTCATGTTTGTACTAGATCAGACATTGCACAAGTAGTTGGTGTTGTGAGCAGGTTTATGCATGATCCAGGAAAGACTCATTGACAGGATGTGAAGAGTATTCTGAAATATGTGAAGGGTACATTTGACGTTGGCTTGGAGTTTAAGTGGTAGCCATCTATTCCAAATTTGTGTGTATGCTACACTAACTCAAACTAATAAGGTGATATGGATGGGTCAAGATCTACAACTAGTTATTTATTCACATTGGTAGAAGGTCTAGTCAGTTGGAGGTCAGCTCTGCAGTCTACTATTGGTTTATCTATTATGGAAGCTGAGTACATGACAACCACAAAGGCGATGAAGGGAGCAATTTGGATGCATGGCCTATTGAATGATTTGGAAGTTAATCAAGAGTCTCTAACGATGTTCTGTGACACTCAGTGTGCGATATTCTTAGCCACAAAACCAATTCATCATATTCATAACAAGTACATTGACGAAGACACCACTTTGTTCGAAACTTGATTGAAGAAAGTAAGATTCTATTGAAGAAGATATACAAAGGAGAATCTAATGGGCAAGCTCACGAAGTTATTGTCACTCTAGAAGTTCACCTACTATAGGAATTTGGTGAACATCCAAGCTCAGGACTGATTGCCCATGATTACATTTCAAAGAACCATGCGAGGCCTAATCTCTTCGGATGGGAGGGTACATACGCAACCATCTTGATGCACCTGATTTGAAATTTAGAGCTCATTTGGTCATCTTTCACTTATCTAAAAGTAAGAGATGAGGTGAATACTGTTATATTTATGACTTTTATTTAATTAAGGGTAAGTTTGTCATTTCACTTTATTTACTTGTATGCCCTAGTTCTCATCTATAAAAAAAGAACTTATGGCTTATGAGAGGAGTATGGTGTGAGAAGTGTTGAGTTGTAACCCTAAATCTTTTTTTTTTGCTTCTCCCCATCCAGTGATAGTGAAATCTCTCTCCTTATGAATTTAGGAGAATCGATTTAATGCCGAACCACGTAAATTTTTTTTTGTGTGATTGTTGTGTGAATTCCTACATTTCTACATTACTTTAGCATAACATAAATAAATATTATTATTTAATTATTTTGAACCTTCTATGAATGAATAAAATTTCTTGTTTGGCTACATTGTAAATCAAACTCTAAAAAATTGTTCGTGCTCAACTAGCTTAACGAATAAATCAAGCCAAACAACAAATATTCATGAACGATGAGCTCTTTTAATAGCCTTAGAGTAAGTTTGTTTTGGCTTTCCAAATCAGCTTCTAAATTGAGCCAACTTATTATGTTGCTTGATTCATGTGATTTGTAATTGCGGTTCGAACTGGTGTGGGCCCTTCCAAGTTGTTAAAAAAATATTACAAAACACTTTCCGAACCGATGATATCAATTTTTTATTTGTTGATTGATCAAAACAGCCCAATTTTAATTTTTTTATGTGAAATTATGTTATGTATGTTCATGTCTCTTAACACTGCTCTATTTTATGTTGTTTCCCCATCCCCAATATCTCATCACTAGACAACTTCATGCTTAATTTTCTTATATGAACATGGAAATTCATAGTTCTTGTTGACATACATGTGCAAATAAATAAAATGCCCTTCCAAGTTGAAATCATAACAATTGTGTGTTTTGTATGTAAATGTCCCCTCAATTTTTATGTGATATTTTGTCATGATTTATTCTATTATTAATATAAAAAACTTTGAGTTGCTTGATTAATTTCATATAACATTTGAAATAAAAAATTCTCTTAGATAAATTAGTAATAGGCAACACAAAAAACAACATATCATCCACTATATGGGACAAAGAAACAATACTGATTTTTTGCGATATCTTTTTTTTTTTTAAATTAATTAGAAAATAGACTAACAACACATTTCAAGAAATAAGGTTGACATAACATTACAAAAAAAATTCAAGAGAAAATCGGAAGTATATATGAGTGGACTCAATTAAAGAATAAATAAGATCAATTAAAAAACGATTGGAAATTTGGGAAGGAACTCAAAAGCGGGTTTGCTAGACAGGTGAGATCCAATTCAAAACACCTTAGATGCATCAATAGATTGGTGTAAGGAGAAATTGGAAGTATAATCAATTTTTAAACATTTGTATTTCTATTTCATTTTCACATATACTTCTTACACAAATTTTTCTTCTACTTATATGAATGACAGGTTGTTCCAAATGTTAAGAAATTTAAGATTGGTGGAATCAAACCCGAGCTAGAGATGAAGCTTGCTCTTATGTTTGGTGGCGTTGTTGCTAATGGTGATAATTCTTGGACTCCTCAAGAATTGCAAGAGTTTAGAGAGAGCCCACGAAATCCTTCAAAGGTCACCACTTGACAGAAATGAATAAAGTGAATCTAGCGTGCAAGAACTCCACATTCTTTATAAGTAAGGCCGGGTTGTAGTAAAAAAATTGGTTCTGTGTATCCACAAAATCAAATATCAGAGCTAGTTACAGCATGCACAAACTTATCGTCTAAGGCTACTACTGCACAACCGACCTCAGCCATTCTTGATGTGATAAAAATATTATAGCTGATAACGAAAGTTAAGGATCTTATTTCATGAATTTTGTACAGCTCATGTTCCTGCACTTGTTTCTGCTACTTGGATTAATTTGAGAGCTTGTTGAAATAAACTTTGTGAGCATGAATTTTGAGCTCGTGCCCTTGTTCCTGTTTCTTCAAGTTGGGATGAATTTTGAGAGCATGTTTGCCAATTTTCTTTAAGTAACTCATGGCAAAGTCAACTGCAGTATATTTTGGCTTTTTTATCATTCCTTTAATGAACACAAGCTAACTTACGAAATGGTGTGTGGGAAGATAATGAGCACAAATCATTTTTATTGTGTTGTAAAAATGCTTGAAACATAATATTTTATGGGCAAGTGTAGCTGCTTCCCTTCATGTGGGACATCAATTATAAATTTATATTTGAAAATCTCCATGAATACCACTTAATTCTAAAGTATTTACATATCTAACACCTGAACGTACATCAACAAATGTGCGGTCGTTGAGGAGCAACAAACACAAATTATCAGCAGTTTTTTCCTTAAAAAAAATAGACCAAAGCTTAAAAAGAAGAAGTTTGGGATGCAAGGAAATGATAATTTTTGTGTTTGATATGCAATTACAAAAGAATTGTATAGTATGTACAGAAATGAGCAAACATATAACCTATGATATGGTGGATTTGGTTGTAAAGTAGTTCATGATATGGTACATATAATCTACTTGTTTTTGTTCTTCATTGCTTTATTAATATGGCGCAGAAGCTGGATTTACATGCGTACCACACAATCTCTATGTATTTACATATATAACATTCAAAGTAGTTCATGAAGTTTTATCTGGATAAGGTGATATGATTGAAGCAGGTATATACACGATGGGTTTTTTGGTATTTTAATTCAGCCTTAGTGACATCTTGTCTAGATATCTTTCATTAGTTCATGTTATCTTTGTCTATCAAATAAAAATTAGCTAAGAGTGCTCTTATACCATTGGATGCATACTGCCCCTTACCTCTTAAGGAGGTTTGATCTCTAGTAGGTGAAAAAAAAGGAAAAGAAAAGGTGAAGAAGAGATATGTTGTTCACTGTGTTGAACTTCGAAGAACTCACCAAAGAGTCAAGATGTGAATCTGCATTTTCTTGGGTTTTATTTTCTGAAAGAAATTTGGTCAAATTTCATTCACTATGGTATGTGTGCTTTGAGCTCCAACACGATAGTGTTTTAATATGAAATGAAAATATTGATTTATGCTGAAGGGGAATTCGGTGGTATGTATGTAAATGGTCTTTTATATTCCAATGTTTTAATATGAACTAAAACTTGGCTTTCATTCACTGTGGCATGTGTGCCTTGAGCTATTTGTGTGGATGCAATTGGGAGAATGCTTTTGATTCATTAATTGTGAACAATTTCATATATTCACTTGGCACTACAGTGGCTACTTGTTCAGTTATGAGATATATAAATACATAAGAATTCCTTGCTAGGCGTGTAGATTTCCCTTTTTTTTATGTACGAGATTGCACTATCGAAAATAAGCCCAAGCAATTCGACAAGCTCTGAAGGGATCAAACATCAACCATTTTTTTGTGATTGTAATCTATTATCCATTGCTTTCATGACTCAAAAGGGTGACAATGTAGGACAAAAATTTTACAGATATCCAAAAAATTTAAAGACTTGAGATTGCAAATTTTTTCAGTGGGTTGATGAACTGAGAGATGCAATGCCAGACCGAGCTGGCAAAAAGATATATGCATTTGTTGATATGGTAAAAAATGATGTCAAAGACATGTAGTTTTTTGTGAATACTTTACTTTTGTTTGATTTTGTACTTGTAACATTGCTTTTATTGTTACAATCGTTGTATCTATTTTAATGATGTTTATGTATTTTGGAGGACAAAATGTAGTGCTTTTGGTTTTAATTTTGTAAGCAAATTTGTCTTTTTGTCTGAGATGATGTAAATTATGAAATTTTAAGGTTTAATCATGCAACCCGGCGATTGGGGGATCTATCACAATCTTGTCATTGTGTTGCTTTTGAACGGCATAATTTTAAAATTTCTGATGATTCAGTCAATGTTTACTTTAATTTGCCTTAAATTTTATCATTGGGTTTATTCCACAGGTAGATAGCACTTTTAGAACTTTGTTTTTTAAACAGTTTAAACTGAATCATGTTTATATATTAAAGAGTATTAAAATTATTTTGTCAACAGACAGTGCTTTCAGAACTGTGTTTTTCAAACATAACAATTACTTTTAAAATACCAGTTTCTGAACAACAGATTTTAAACAGGAGCTTTTGAAACCCAATTTTCTACAACTACAGCCAAAACAAACGCACCCTTAGCCACGAATGATTTGGATGGCTTCATCTAACCAGCCCTGAAACCGACTTTGTAGGCGAACGACAAAATTTTTTCGTTGAATTGAACTCAATAACGAGTTGGCAAGATCTCTAACAACTACTTGGAAGTGATCGTCTACTGATAATGTTTGAATGCATGGGTAACATTTTTAATTCGGAAATGATATTATATCCAATGGAAGTGTTATAAAACAACAAAAAACAATTCTCTTTTTACTTAAGGTTTTTATTAAAATTGAATCTCCATTTTTGCCGTCAGCTCCCAAATATGCTTAACAGGGCAGTTTTTCTTGATTTCGGTGGCACGTGGGCTATGATTCCCTTAGCAAAAGGCATCATATTGAAATCATGGCAATGTATTATGGGGCAAGTAATTTAAGTTTTCAATCATTACGAAGTAGGTGTATTATTGTTAATAATGAATAAGGTAATTTATATATTAATTGCTATAGTCTTCCGTCTCAAATTTGAGGCCATCATTATTTTGATGTGTCACTCCATTAATATTATTATTCTCATTCATTTGCTTTAATAAATATGGATATGTTGATCCTAGAGACTTAAGTTTCTAAAGAGACTTCTTAATTCCTTACTTGTACAACAAAATGAAATATTCTCGAAGTAAGAGGGCCTACCTTGACTTTCCAAGGGGATGTGGCAATTATTTTAGCTTTAGATGTGGTTGGATGGACATGAATTAGCTTATTTGCAAGGCCATTTTTAGCATGATTATCTAATATAATCTTACATCAATAGAGTAGTCATGCTATATTAATTAAAATTTAATACAATCATAAAAAAAAAGAAAAGAAAACATGCAAAATTGTATACTCTGTGGGGAGACTTGCCCTATTAGAAAGAAAGGAGACAAACTTGCTAAGTAGTGCTTAAGATGTAGTTGTCAATGAAGTCTAGTTGAAGTCTACGAAGACTTGGTAGTATATAAGGTCTACGATGGGTTGTGTACAAAATTGTAATTTTGTTGCCAAAGAGTTTTTTAGGTTTGGTGTTCGAAGAGGTTGTAGCGAGTAATTGGGCTAAAGGAAGACTACAAATGTTTACTAGATTTTTGGCGGAGTTTTAAGCATAAGAAGTTAAACCCATTCCAATTAACATGAGGGTTAACTATAGGTCAAACCTTGGGGGTTCTCAATAATATAGGGGCTTAAAATATTTCAAGGCTATTTGATAGTTGAAGTGCTTGTTAGTGGCAGACCAATTGTGTCATCTTATTAATTTTTTTGTTTGGTCAAATTGCTAGCAAGCAACCATTACAGACAGCTTTGGATAGTGAGGATCAATCTGATAAGGCTCAAGGATGAGTCGTATTGGCTAGTGTTAAGTGAATATAACTCAGGGTTTGATTCAATTTATTTAGATATTTTGGGTTTGTTTATTTCACTATTTGGACCAGTCAAATGACTTAGTTTGACTTGGGTGACTAGCTTAGAGAGTTGATTGACCATATTTTGTTGCAATTAGCTTAAGTTTGATTAGCTAAAACATAAAATGATCCTTATTAAAATATTAATGGGCTATGGGTTCATTTCAATTAATTGAAGCGTAAGAATTCAAGTATGATTTTTATCAGACCTTAAAACATGCTAGACTTATTTGGAACCAAATCACTGACTTTTCATGGGTCATGGTTGGTCATTTGGCCAAATCATATTTGACCAAATCCTAAAATGGTTTCAAAATAACAGATAAGCATGATTCAATGACTTATAATTGCATTAATTTCAATAATAAAAAAAAAACTTATGGAGAAGGTTTCAATTTTTTAGGTTGAGTCTTATTAAGTCATTATATGGTTAGTTGGTCAAACTATTGACCAAGACTCTTAAAATTTTGTATGAGTCTTAGAGGAGACTAAAAATATTTAGTATAGATCTAAGGGTTTTAGAGAGATTTATATTTACCCATCATAAGGTACCATAAGACTTAGGATTAAGTTTTGCAAAAGATATTTTTTTTAAATGTTTAGGATTGAGTTAAATTTATATTAAAGAACTCATTACTCACTAATGATAAGTAACAAAAAGGTCCTACGAGGCAAAAATGCTTCTAAATGGATTTCACATCATACTAATATCATTCTAAACCATGTGGTATAACGTGCAGATAATTTATGGAACTCTAGGTTTTGACTATGAGTTTGAGCTTGGTTTCCTTTAAAAATTACCCTTAATATTAAATAAACTCATAATTAATCTTTGAAGCAAATATTATGAATTAGAGTCCAATTGGATTCTTTGAAAACAAAGGGGCTTTATGCGATATGCTTAGAACTAAGACAGGTCTGCATTCTCCATAATGTGGGATCTAGTTCAAGGATATTTATTTTTATATCTAGTCTCTTAGAACTAGCAGGAGTTATACTCATTAAGAAACAACCTAAAAGAACTTATAGAGGGAACCTATACTAAAGAGATATCATAAACACTAAAACTAGGTAAAAGGGAGATTCATTAATTTCAATTAAAATCAGGTTAAATAAGAGCCCCTAATAGATGTGCCAAACTTCACAAAAGTACACCATGCGTATTGACTAGCATATATTAAAGCAATCAACAAAATATAACGATAATTCAAAGGGATGCACTTGAAAATTCATTGATTTGAGAATTTAAACTTGATTATAATATTTTATTTGATTTGTTTTATTTAAATTTCAAGATTTTAAATTTAATATGTGATTTTAAAATTAATTTGAGAATCAAGGATTTTACAAAATATTAATAAACATAAGATGCTCTAAATCACTTAAATATAAGCTAGAGATAAAAAAGAGTAGATTAGGATCACTTAGAGATAAGTTATCCTAGTCTAAGAAAAAGTATGCTAGGAAGAGTCTTTGGGGCTTAACCTTATCTAAGCTTATTAGTATAAGAAAATTTGAAAAAAAGATTGGGTTTTATGTTAGGTAAGGGGTCAAAATGTCTAAATCACAACTTATATTTAATAGTTTACTCTAAATAAGTTGCCAAAAGGCTTGGGCTTTCATATGCTTATGGGTAGGTTTATTGGTGTCAAAATTAAGTTAGATTCAACCTAAAGTTATTTTCTTAAAGGTTTATTGACTAAAGGGATTAGTGGAATTGATCTTAACTTTTAATTATAGACAATCTGATGTTGTGGGTGACTACACATAAGGGGAGCGTTGCAGCATGACACACATCAAGTGTTGTGAGGCACTGACTGCTTACACAAGTATACGTGGTGCATTAATTGTACTGGTTTTGAGTCCAGTTGTCGATCGCACAGAGAACGAGAAAAACTCAATGAAGGAAAAATACTAGCCAAATATTTTAAACATAAGCCTAGAATTTTGGTTAATTCAAGTCCTACACAAAAATCCAAAAATATCAGCAATCAAATTGAAAAGTTACTCAAGTATGAAAGAAGATTCTCTCTTGAAAAGGTTCAATAAGAAAGTGTTTGTGAAACTTCATAAAATAAATAGATGACAAACAACAACAATTATCATCCTTACCCCCTTCCTGTGGAATAAGAAAGTTTGATTAAAGAATATATTTGTTCCCTAATTCCATTCTTTATCCCAAGAAATAATATCACCCATAAATTTGCATTAAGATAGTAGATATATTCCTATTCCACTAAATTAATGTGATTGATGTAGTTATTTTCGTTGTTATCTCTTTCAAGAATCATAAATCAAGACAAATTTCAACATCACACTTGGCCAAAAATTAAATGTAAATTACACATGAAAATTTAATCATCATCATTAACAATCACATGAAGAAACTATCACATACATCTATCATATATCCTCATCCAAAAGAAGAAAGGGCAATTACTCACAAAGCATGCTTGAATACACAAACCAAATTATTTGATTGAAATAAAAATCAAAGTACAAAAGTCTTACAAAGATAAGCCAAAATCATAAAATAAGAACTCTAGAACTTCTCTCCCTTTTTTCACACCTTAAAAAGTTGAAGACACAAGGACACAATCTCACAAAGTCCCTCAATCCTCACTTCTCTCTACTTGATTAATCTTCTTTTGACTTCTCCCTTTATGATTTCTCCCTTAAGAAATTTTGGAAGAAAAATAATAAGGAAAAGCCCCAATAAATTTGTCTGCAAGATTTTTTTAGTCTTCCTCTAAACTCCAAATTCTGAAATGATAAAAACTGTCAAATTCGGGCTCAGGAACCTAGGTGTCACTCACTTGAAAAAATTTTCATAAGGTATCGCGTCATGGGGCTGCGATCGCGCCGCTTAGGCACCGATGATAGCGTATAGGCACCCAAGGAGCGACACCACCTTTTTTTCTTCTCAGGATTTTGCTCCATTTTGAAGGAAACTGACACCTAAGCGTCAGTGGCCAGATGCCTAGGAGCCCAGTGGCCAAATTTGCTCCATTTCCAATTCGATCTATTTCGATTCCCGTTCACCTCCTATCCTGCTACCACATTCAAAAATAACATAAAACCTTCCTCAAAGTATAATATTATCATATAAAACATAAAAAATACATTTATCACTAAGTTGAAAATTTTCAAAATGCCCAAACTTGTACGAGACATTCTCAAGCAACAACTAAACTTAAACGTTTGATTTTGTTGAACATAATAGTAATGAGTTTTCATAAGTGAACACCTACAATAAAACTTTTAAAGTTACATTGTTAGTGAACAAATATCCACTATTAAATTATTCTGTCAGATGTGCTTCAAAAAACTTTGAACCCTTAAAATATTATTTAATCTCATATTCATTTTAAGGGAATTACTAAATGCTAAACTAATTCAAATTGGATGTCAAATTATAAAAATATAGCCCACTATTAGGTGATTTACTAATAATTTATAAACATATAAACTAAAAAAAAATTAAGGAATGTTACGGAGTTTTTAATTTCAAAGAAATAATAACAAAACTAATTTTTGGTGAAGGCTTCTCCTCAAGACATTCCTCCATGTTTTTCATTCATAGTCATTCTTTTTCATTCAATTTAAAAGAAATAAGAACAAAACTAATTTTTAGTTAATTCCTTTTTTTCATACACATTCTTGAGAATTACTATATCTGGATTAGCCTTTTAATGATTTTGAATTCTACTACCATCTCCCCAAATTAAAATACTCAAACATTTCCTTCCTATTTAAGATTTACAAGTTATAAATTTTTAACATATAATTTAAATTGGATGGAGACCATAATCTCATAAATACAAATCTAAATGCAATTAACTGACCATTTTGAAGGTGGGAAGTATTTTGCTAGGAATTTCTGGGTGAGGTCATTCCATTTCCTAATTAATCCAAGACCTAAGGAGTTTAGCCATGTTTTGGCTCTATCACTCAAGGAGAAAGGGAAAAGCCTTAGCCTCTCAACATCATTGAAGACACCATTGTAGCGAAATGTAGCACAAAGTTCTAACAAACTCTCTAAATGAAGGTTTGAATCTTCAGAATGTGTCCTCCAAATAGATTATTCTGCACCATTTGGATGATAGTAGGCGTTAATTCAAATATATTTGCTTCTACAATAGGGTGTGGATGCTAAGATGGATTTCATATACCGTAGGTTAGCAGATTATGTTAAAGGACTAAGCATGTTATGATGTTCATGGGCCTCAAGGTTAATCTAGGGATTATTCTCCATTTCTCTTAAAAAATATTGAATTCATTTTTATTTTATGATTTTTTTAACGTTTCTCTCAAGCTTAGAGTTGTAGGATTCAAGGTTTAAAGATCATGCAGTACGCATACACCTCCTTGGTTCACTGGCAAAGACATCCAAGCTAAAGAGAATGACAAACAAGATAAAAGCACACAACAGAAATTATGTAGAAAAAAAGAAAAAAAACAAGTGCACAACTAAACAAATATTAAATAGGATGCTTATTTTCTTTATGTTTTTGCAAACAAAAACAAACCAATATAAATACAGGGGATAAGAAATAATGAATTTTCAAGTTAAGGAACTACAAGTTCAACTAAATTTTTTCTAAATAAAATTTATTGTTGTTCCCCGACAACGACACCAAAAACTTGACACGCACCAAATGTTGCATAGCACTGGCTACTCATGCAAGTATACATGACATATCAATAGCACATGGTTTGAGTTTGGTTGTTGATCCCACAAGGAACAAAGAAAACTCAATGAAGGAAAAGTTATAACCTACTATTTTCAACATAAGCGCAAAATTTTGGTTTAATGAAATTCCTACACAAGAATCCTAAAATATAAAAATCCAATTGAAAAGTTACTCTAATATGAAAGAAGATTCTCCCTTGGAAAGGTTCAATAGGAAAGTGTATGTGAAAACTTTATATAATAAACTTATGACAAATATAAGCAATTCTCATCCTTACCCCCTTTTAGTGGAATAAGAAAGTTTGATTAAAGAATAGATTAGTTCTATAATTCCATTCTTTATCCCAAGAAATACTATCTCCCGTAAATTTGCATTAATTTAGTAGATATACTCTTATTCTACCAAATTAATGTGATTAACTTAGTGATTTCCATTATCATCTCTTCCGAGACTCATAACTCATGACCAATTTTAGCATCACACTTGGCTAAAAACGAAATGTAAATTAAGCACAAAAAGTTAATCATCATCCCCAAAAATCACATAAAGAAACTATCACATGTATCTATCCTATATCCCCATCCTAAGAAAGAAAGGGCAATTACTTACAAAGCATGCTTAAACACATAAACCTAATCAATTGATTGAAAAAAGAATCAAACTACAGAAGTCTTATAAATATAAGCCAAAAGCACAAAATAAGAACTCCAAAATATCTCCCCCTTTCTTCACTCTAGAAAAGGTTGAAGATACAAGCACACAATCTTACATAGTCCCGTAGTTCTCACTTCTCTCTACTTGATTAATCTTCTCTTGACTTATTCCTTCTTTATTTGTCTCTTAAGAAATTTTGGCAGAAAAATAATATGGAAAAGTCTCAATAAATTTTTCTTACAACCTTTTATACTCCTCCCATAAACTCCAAATTCTAAACTGCTAAAAATTGTCAAATTCAGGCTCGGGCACTAAGGTGCCTAGTGCTGGGCCTAGGTGTCAGTCACTTGAAAAATTGTTCATAAGAGACTGGCGCGCTTAGGCGCCAGTGGCAACGCTTAGGTGCCCAAGGGGTAGCTCCACTTTTCTTTTTTCTCATAATTTTACTCCATTTGGGTGGAAACTCACGCCTAGGCACCAGAGGCCAGGTGTCTAGGCGCCAGTGGCCAGACGCCTAGGCCCCTATTTGCCAAATTTGCTTAAATCACCAATTCGATCCATTTTGATTCTCGTTTTTCATCATTCCTGCTACGCCCTACAAAAACAACATAAAACTTTCCCCAAAGTGCAACATTATTATATAAAATATAAAAATACAATTATCAACAAGTGTAAAATTATTTACATATCACAACACGACTTACGGGTACATCAAGATTTGAGGTAGACATTTTTCACTAAAAAAACTTGAGAACATGATATTGTGGTGCCAAAAGCTATTATAACCCATATTGACCCGTGCCACAGTGCCCCAGTGCTTATAGAATTAGCACCACATCGCCCCATGCCCCAATTTGAAATAGCTTCATCAAAGTCGACGCTCTTATCCATCACCACCACACCAAGTATTAGCACGATGGCTCTGCAACATCAGTATCCTGATGCTCCCCCCGACATAGGACAATTTTACATTTCTAAACAATTAAACTGAATTTTCTTTATAAAATCTCTTGAAATAAGAATAGAGGTAAGGCTTCAAATCCTTACAATGTGTTAGTGTGCCACTTTACACTTGTCTTGGGTGTGAGTGAACGGCTGTGTGATTGTATCATGAAAAGGAGAAGATTTTAGAGGGTGATCAAATCTTGGTAACAAGATTTTGTCCATTTGGTTTTTATTTCCTTTTACTTTATAGATTTATTTTGAATTATTAATGCAATTAGATATTTTTTGTTTGAAATCATGGTTAAGACTTTGAACATTTACTTCTATCGTTTAGTTTTCTTTAAAATAAAGGAGAATTCATGGCAGATTCTTGGAATTTTGAATATTCAGGTTATTGTTTTAACTTCTGCTCCAAATTTAGATTTAAATATACCATTTGGATTGCTAAAAGTTTTTGTAATCTAAGACTATCAAAAGAAGACTAGAAGCACCGCTAGATTAAAACACATATATTTATTGGAATGAGAATATTATCCTTAGAAACTTACAATTATTTTAGGGGAATGTGGATTCTTCAGATTTCTTGCACAATTAAAAAAACTTAATTATAATATGAAACTCCAATGCTTATTATATCTTATAAGAGAATTTATAGGATTCGATTGACAACTACAGTAGGAGAATCACTTCGAGGAACATAGATTTTATTGAACCACTTCAAAGAAAATTTTCAAACTAGTAAAAAAAAAACTCTTTCACTTAGCTTTCTAAATTATTTAACTTTAAAATTAGGATTTAAAATCTCTTTCACTTACCCCAACATCAAAAACTTTTGACTAAAATTAGAATTAGTAAACTAGTCATTAAACTTTCTTGAAAAATAATAAGTTTCTCTTGGAATTGATAACTCAGACTCATAATATGAATAATACTTGATTGACATATACACTTACATGCTTAACGTATGTATCACCACAACAGAGATCAATATGATATCATATCATGAATTTTACATCATCATATAGGGGTGGAGCCATAATTTTTCTTCAATGGGGGCACCAAATAAAAAATTTATAAATAACATCAGTTATTTTTTATCCAAGCTAGAAATTGATATTGACGGTTTACAATTTCTTTTAAGTTATAAAATAAATTTGATAAAAATATGCTATCAAAAAAAATATTTATATGAATGTATATAAATTTGATTTTTTAATTATTCAAAGAATAGATTAAAATTTTATATTATTATATTTATAAGGCATCTTCAAGTTTTTAAACGCCTACTAACATTCAGTTGTCCATTCAAGACGATGATTTTTCCTTAGTGCCTTGAAGAACACCACACACTTATCGCCCGACTTTGGGATGAAGTGCCTGAGCTCGGTGATCCAACCGGTTAGCTTCTGAATCTCATTGGTACTTTGTGGGGGGATTGACTTTTAATCATTTGGGAGCAATCGGAAGCCAAGAAACTTCCCGATTGACGCTCCGAAGGTGCACTTGGAGGGGTTTACCCACATATTTTATTTCTTTAGTGTTTTCGTGATTTCTTTTAGATCTTCGATATATTGTTTGGCTGACTTACTCTTAACTAGAACATCTTCAACATTCTTTCTTTTTTTAAGAGTATCCTATCGCACATCCGCCATTAGAGTATTCTACCGCACTTCCTCCAATAGAGTTACAAAGTATCCTACTGCGCACTTATAGTTAATCTTTTGGTTGATTTTTTCGAGAGTAAGCATAGAGAAAACACATTACAGAGTATGCTACCGCAGCGTCCACCAAGTTGTTGATCTTTGGCAAAGGATAGGTGTCCTTTGAGCAAGTGGCTTTGAGGTTGGAGAAGTTGACGCACATCCGCTACTTATCGTTGGTCTTGTTGACCATCGCGACATTTGAGAGCCAGATTGGGTACTGAACTTTATGGATGTAGTCGACGTCTATTAGCTTTTGTTATTGGTTCAACCAAAGTTCTGTTGCTCGATCAGATCTTTTGTTGGACCAGATGAGAGTAGGGACTGACATTCATCTGGTGTCACGTTGCATCGATTGAAATGTTAGGCATTTTCGTTGGGGCCCAAGCAAACACCTTCCGTGCTCCCGGAGTGTTTGTGTCTACGGGTTCCTAAACTCTGCATCGAAATGTACACTAATTAGGAAGATCTTACTGGGTTCTCTGTCGGACACAGGTACCGGAAGGATGGCCCCGTTGGTATCGATACCTCCCTCCATCTGGATCTAGATATCAAGTGTTTCATTATCAATGTTCGAAACTGCTCACAAATAGCAGCTCTTGGACTGCTTCTAGTTCACCAAGTCCATAATCACCTCCTCGTTGCTCGAGAACTTTACAGCCACATGGTAGATAGAAGTCACTTGATAGTTGTTCAGCAGTGGCCGATCGAATATAACATTGTAGGTTGGTGGGGATTCCGCCACGAGAAAGTCCTTCGTGTTGGTATACTGCTTTCCAATTTCCCCCAAAGTGATGGCTAGGACGATGTGGCCTAGTGCCTTCTTCCTTTCCCTAGAGAATCTGAATAATGGGCTAACTAGTACTGTTAATTTGGTCATTTTTCAAGCCAATTTTATCAAACACCGTTGTAAATAAGATGGTCGCAAAACTCTCTGTATCAACAAAAATGCTCCCCATCTAGTAGTTGTTGATTAGTTTCATGACAACATACGCCTCATTTTAGGGGTTCCCCTTCGGTGACAATTGGTAAATGATTACGTGTATATAGAACAACAGAGCATACCTCCCCCAAACGTGGCTTCATTAAGCTGGAGGGTCGGGGTCCTCCTCCAAAGATGGTTGGGATTATCTCTACTACATGGACTTCATTTGCCTAGACAGGCCCATTTGTGGGTTCTCTCGCTGAAGCATTTCCCAGTGTTGTGTATGCACACTGACTGCAACGAGCTCTTTTAACTTCCCGACTCGGATGAGTTCTTCAACCAGGTTTCGGAGTTAACGACATTCCTTCATGTCACTATCGTGGTCACAATGGTACTGGAAACACCTCTTTAAATCTTGTAAGGTCGTGAACACCTTCAATGGTGGGGCCAGTTTAAAATAGCCCTTTTTTTGTATTACTTAGACTATTTCAGGCATTGACACATTTAGGCATCAAACTTTTCATTTCCTAGTAAACATGAGGTCACTCGTAATATTGAGTCGAACACTGATCAAAGCATCTCTTCCGGACATGGTCGCCTTGGTCATTTCCCCGCTAATCCCGAGACCATTCGTTGTTATTCTAGTGACTAATGAAGGACTTATTGTCCTTCATCTTCCATGGTTTGCCTAATTCTTTCTGCTACTTTGCGGGATGGTCGAGCGACTCCGGCTTACCCTTCATAGAGCCCTCGAGGTCTTCTTCGGCTAGTATGTGCTTGTTCGACATCTCCAATTACTACAAAAAGTAGCAGGGTTAAATAGTTTTCGGCCATACCTGCATCGCTTGCTTCGAACTCCTTATATAAAAAATGTTCTGACTACATTTGGATTTGGATTTATAACTTCCAGCATATCATTCTGAAAGCGGGTGATAGGTCTGCAGGCTCTCTTTTTCTCCCTGCTTGAGGTCGAGCAGGTTTTTTGATTTTTTTTTTTCCTCGGCTTTTGTATGTTTGAGAAGTGTGAGATGAAGGGTCTTTTAAACTCATAATAACTTGTGGCAGTTTCAGTTGGCAGACTGTTGAAACATCAAAGGGTCAACTCCTTCAAGGTGGTTAAGAAAAGATGACACATTATGGGGTCATCAATCTGGCGCAACCCAATCGATGGCTCGAACGATTCTACATGGTTGATTGAGCCTGTCCTCCCTTTGTATGAATCCAAATGAGGGACCCTTAGCTTGGGCGGGGATATCATCTCTTTGACTTCGCAAGTAAAAGCCTTTTCTTTAAGCTGTCGGACAAGCACTCGCAACTGCTCTTCCTATCGCTCTTTCGCCTGTGCAGATATTGTTGTGTCAGTTTACTGAAACTCACTTGGTCTTCTATTTCGTGGTTGCTGACCTGGTCATCTTGAATCGACGGATTCCTCGGTGGGGCCCTTTGAGGATGGCCCCCCTGAGTTTCCTTTTCCAGAGACGTCTGGTCGTTCCTCTGGGTTCTGACTGCCCAGAGGACCTCAAATTTCTCTATCATGAGTCATCTTGGCTTGTAGGCCCTGGACATGTGCATGGACATTCAGTTGCTTAACATCTCTAATAGGTTCCATGTGTGCTATCTCTTAGTGGGAGGTTTTTCCTTCGTAATCTTTTCAATTTCTCGTCTGTGGCATGCTCCGCGCTCATTGCACCACCTTTCAAGATATTGAACCCTAACTTTTCTTTTGATGAGCACACCCCGAGAGTTGGAAACTAGAGAGGTGAGAAAGGAGAGAAAGAGAGAGCGCAGTAATTTCCTTAAAAAGAAGCTCGAGAGTCGTTCCCTTTTTTCTTCTTGAGACTACTTATTGAAAGGGGTTTAATTAATACAATTATGAAGGATGGGAACCATTATGGTAACTACCCTTAATAGAATTATGTATATAATTTTAATTAATAACTGCCATAATATCGTTCGAGAATAATGGTTTACAATAACTTATTGTTTTAAGTAAATACTATCGGTCGGCTGGTGATCAATCGTGTCGATCGTTGGACTGAAATCTTCCTATGCTAAGAGGGGGTGATTGGTTGGTCTAAATAAAGTCGGCCGTCTTGACAAGAGGTTTGGTCGATCTATTCTGTGGGACTTGTTGCTTCGTTCGGTCGGTCGACTGATGGGTCGACTTATTTCATTGAGCAAGTCGTTGCCCACTAGCTGTTTAGCTCAAGTCTTACATGACTCGTGTCTCGTTTTCCTGGTCAGTTCTTCGCCTCGGTCAAATCTTCTCTCTCTCATGGTCTTGGAAGGATCTCGTCGCTGCTTATGCTTCGACTGATCTCACCGTCATGATGATTTGTGCATTACCCTTGGTGGATCATGCTATTACCGGGTAGGGGAGCCTCTCTAGAGATTTGACATATCCCAGGTTCATAGACGAGCCTATTTCAAACACACTTAGTTTTAAACAAATCAAACACGAGCACAAGCTCTGTTCATTTGTGCTCGATTCTTGTACACCCCTAACTGGGGCACAACTAGTGAGTGCCCAAATTGTAGCTACGCCCAGGCCATCATATGAGCTCTTTTATACATGCGAACCTCGGGCGTTTGATTTCTTAGGACAAACTTTGTACTTGCTAAATGAGTTTTAAGTTCCTCCAAGTAAATTCATTCATTCTTAAATGCAAATCTAGACCTGAAAATAGGGTTTTTGACATCATAAGTATGATGAGCATGAATTATAGGCTAAGGATGTTGACATTATTATATTTGGCAAAAATATCTTTAAAATTATTAGATTTGACATTTGAGGGGTTTTTTCCATAAAAAAAAACGATCTTAGCTATTGGCTATTTTGCAGCTTGACCAATTAGAATGGGCCCAATCTGTGGGCTACATAAAGAGAGATTTGCTTAGATAGATGGGCAGGCCTTGAGACCCATTGGCACGCCTATTTAGTTGACTTCAGTTGACCTGTTCACTGTTTGAGCGATTTTTCATAAATGGTGCACATATTATAAATATTTTCACATATGTTGACTCGTATGGCGACAATAAATTAATTGGACGCGTTATCTTCTGAATATACAGTTTTTAGCAAAATTATGAAAGTGATTTTTATTTGAAATATATTGTTGGGAAAAAAAAGCGCTGGAATGTGCGTGACTTAAAAATATGAAGGAATAATATGTGATCGGACATTCACGTAGTGCTTTTTGCTGAGGATTGCTTTGTGATCTTTAGATTATGGTATAAATAAAAGAAATATAAAAATGAATTGATTATATTTAATAATAATAATAATTGAATGAGCTATAAATTCCCATAGATGATAGTGGGGATCCATAATTGAATTTTGCTTGAGCTTTATATGAGTAGCTTGAATCCAAAAAAAAAAAGAAAACTTGATGTGAGCCAGAAGATTTGCGACGGTTGATTAATAAACCAGCTTTTTAATGTTCGATGAAGATCCAACATACATACAAAATAAAAATAAAAAAGATAGGTAAGTAGGGGGAGAAGCTTTTATTTTTACATGGGAAACCATAGAAGAAAAAAAAAATAACTATGAGGCTTGAAGTAAACAATTAAGGAATTGTAAGTACGCAAACTCGCTCTCCTCTTGAATTTGAGGAGATAGAATTACAATGTTGACGTATAACGTTTGTTTGACAATAATAGTCGTAACGGGCCAGGAACTTTGTGGCTGATTGTTATGAAGACAATAATCCTTTGTGAATGCTTTACAAGGTGGTTGTAGGGCAAGCTTATCATAAAGGTCATAGTTAAATGTTATGGTAGTAGTTAGTCATGTAGGTCATAGGTGATAGCTTTAGAAGCATCGGTTGGCCACAACATTCGTAGTATGGAGCTTCAATAGCATTCGCACTCCGAAGAGTCTGAAGTTGGGAGCTGGTTTAGTTGTGAGTCACGTAGGTCGTTGTGCTTAACTATAATAACATATGTAGGTCATAAAGGTCGGAGTTGAAAGCTGCAGGAGTTGTGAGCAATGTAGATTGTAGTTGATTGCATAGGCTGTAATGGTGACAATTAGTATTGTTCATAGGTCGTAGAGGCCTCAGTTTGTAGATGTGTGTGTTATAGGTCACATGGGTCGTAGTTGGTCACGTAATTTTTAGCAGAGAGTTCTAATAATGTGCATAGGAGGTAGATGTCGGAGTTGAGAGCTGCATGAGCTTTGAGCTACGCAAGTTGTAGTTAGTCACATAGGTCATAGAGTGGAGCTCTAATAGTGTTCATAGATCACAGAGACTAGAGTTGGGAGCTACATGGATTGAGGACCACGTCAGTCGTAGTGGTAAGTCACATAAAATCCTACAAGCCATAATAGTTGAAGTTAGAAGTTGCATTAATTGTGTACCACAAAGGTCGTAGCTGGTCACATAGGTCATAGTGTTGAGCTACAATAACATATGTAAGCCATAGAGACCAAAATTAGGAATTGCATGAGTTGTGTACAAGGTAAGTTGTAGTTGGTCACCCAAGTAGTAGGTGATAGCTTCTGAAATGTTTGTTGGCCACTATGTCGATAACAGAAGGTTGCAACGACAACAGTTGGCCATGTAGGGCATATTAGGGAGCTGTAATAACAATGCTGATAACAAAAACCTGAGTTGTATATGCCTTAGTTGGTCACATAAGCTATAACAGAGAATTGTAATAATGTTTGTGGGGGTGCAGAGGTAGGAGTTGAAAGCTGGATGAGGAAGGAACTTTAATAGTTTGGAGAATGCCATAATATTTTAAGTATAGAGGTTTTAAGCAGTTATTGGAGGGAGAGACCATATCTGTGGTGTTTTATTACACTATATTTGGGGTGCATCTTACACCATATGGTGGGCGAGCAGTTTGGAATTTTCTTAATTTAAATTTGAAAGTTTTGCTCAAAGAATCTATGATATTCATGTCAATCATTTTGAGATTTGTGCCAAAAGAAAAAAAAAATTATTCATGGCGTATCATAGCTATATCAATTAAAACTTGTTGAGCCTTTGAAATAATTATTTAAATAATACCATTCAAGAATGNCCGACATTCACGCAGTGCTTTTTGCTGAGGATTGCTTTGTGATCTTTAGATTATGGTAGAAATAAAAGAAGTATAAAAATGAATTGATTAGATTTAATTATAATAATTACTGAATGAGCTATAAATCCCATAGATCATAGTGGGGAGCCATAATTGAATTTTGCTTGAGCTTTATATGAGTAGTCTAAATTCAAAAAAAAACTTGATGTGAGCCTGAAGATTTGCGACGGTTGATTAATAACCTAGCTTTTTAATGTTAGATGAAGATTCAACATACATCCCAAAAAAAATAAAAAAGATAGGTAAGTAGGGGGAGACGCTTTTATTTTTACATGGGAAACCTATAAAGAAAAAAAAAAACTATGAGGGTTGAAGTAAACAATTAAGGAATTGTAAGTACGCAAACCCACTCTCCTCTTGAATTTGAGGAGATGGAATTACAATGTTGATGTACAACGTTAGTTTGACAATAATAGTCTTAACGGGTCAGGAAGGTTGTGGTTGATTGTTATGAAGACAATAATCCATTGTAAATGTTTTACAATGTGGCTGTAGGGCAAGCTTATTGTAAAGGTCATAGTTAAATGTCGTGGTAGTAGTTAGTTATGTATGTCATAGGTGGTAGCTTTAGAAGCATCGGTTGGCCACAACATCCGTAGTATGGAGCTGCAATAGCATTCACACTCCGTAGAGTCTGCAGTTGGGAGCTGCTTTAGTTGTGAGTCACGTAGGTCGTTGTGCTTAACTGTAATAACATCTGTAGGTCATAAAGGTCGGAGTTGAAAGCTGCATGAGTTGTGAGCAATGTAGATCGTAGTTGATTGCATAGGCTGTAATTGTGACATTTAATATCGTTCATAGGTCGTAGAGGCCTTAGTTTGGAGAGGCGTGCGTTATAGGTCACATGGGTCGTAGTTCGTCACATAAGTTTTAGTAGAGAGCTCTAATAATGTGCATAGGAGGTAGATGTCAGAGTTGAGAGTTGCATGAGCTTTGAGCTACGTAAGCTGTAGTTGGTCACATAGGTCGTAGAGTGGAGCTCTAATAATGTTCATAGATCACAGAGACTAGAGTTGGGAGCTGCATGGATTGAGGACCACGTCGGTCATAGTGGGAAGCCACATAAACTCCTACAAGCCATAATAGCTGAAGTTAGAAGTTGCATTAATTGTGGACCACAAAGGTCGTAGCTGGTCACATAGGTCATAGTGCTGAGCTACAATAACACATGTAGGCCATAGGGACCAAAATTAGGAATTGCATGAGTTGTGTACAAGGTAGGTTGTAGTTGGTCACCCAGGTACTAGGTGATAGCTTCTGAAATGTCTGTTGGCCACAATGCCGATAACAGAAGGTTGTAATGACTACAGTTGGCCATGTAGGGCATATTAGGGAGCTGAAATAACATCCATAGGCTACAAAAGCCTGAGTTTATATGTCTTAGTTGGTCACATAAGCTATGACAGAGAGTTGTAATAATGTTTGTGGGGTGCAGAGGCAGGAGTTGAAAGTTGGATGAGGAAAGAACTTTAAAAGTTTAGAGAACGCCATAATATTTTAAGTATAGAGGTTTTAAGCAGTTATTGGAGGGAGCGACACCATATCTGTGGCGTTTTATTGCACTATATTTGGGGTGCATCTTACACCATATGGGGGCGAGAAGTTAGGAATTTTTTTAATTTAAATTTGAAAGTTTTGCTCAAAGAATCTATGATATTCATGTCAATCATATCGAAATTCGTGCCAAATGAAAAAAAATCATGGAGTATCATAGCTATATCAATTAAAACTTGTTGAGCCTTTGAAATAATTATTTAAATAATACCATTCAAGAATGAGCCTTAATTAAGCTTCTTAACAATCTTATTCACAAGCTTTAAATGCATTTGCTTATGAACCTAAATGAATTACAATTGAATGTCTATAAAAATATTCAAACTTATTTGATTCAGCCTGATATAATATAAAATTTTCTTTTTCAAACTATACCAAGATAGTTCACAAGATTTGATCAAACTGATTGATGCTTTGAAGAAGTAGATGGAGAGGATATGGCAAAGCCACTTTNAATTTGTCTATTCATCAATTGAAAATCTATAAAAATATTCAAACTTATTTGATTCAGCCTGATATAATATAAAATTTTCTGTTTCAAACTATATCAAGAAAGTTCACAAGATTTGATCAAACTGATTGATGCTTCGAAGAAGTAGATGGAGAGGATATGGCAAAGCCACTTTACCTACTTCCATGCCTGAGACTAAACAGAGTATTAGGCTTCATTTCCTCCATCTGTACTTTTTTTAATAGTTCTAATTGATATCAATCTATATATATATATATATATATATATAAATATTTATCACATTTCACATGACTATTTTCCATTACTTCACAAATACATGAACCAAGTTATGAAGAACATCTAATTTCTTATATAAATTTAAAATTGTTTTACTTTATTTTATTGTTTATATTAACATCAAAACATTTATACCAAGCTATTTTATATGTCAGAAAAAAAAAATTTGCATTTTATTAAAATTTAAGAATTTTATATAAACATTAAATTTCATCTTTTAAAAATGCATTTTTTTTTTTTTTTGGTTTCGGCTTTTGGTTTGGCAGTCCCGCCGCCGCACCCCGCGGTTCCAAACAAAAGTTGAGCCGCAGATAATAGGCAGGGCACAACTTCGTGGACGCAATCTTTACGCCCTTACCCCTTTGCCCTATCCCGCAAAAGAGAAGTCGTGAGTTTCTTCCCTTCCCCTCCTCGTCTCCGGTAGGTGACGGTTCCGGTTCGTCTTCTCTTCTCTTCCTTCTCCTTCTCTTCCTGTTCTCGTGATCTCCTCACATCGCATGCGTTCTTGTTCTCGTAAGGGTTATACTTCTGTTAGATCTGGAATATGGTTTTATAGCAAGGGTTATATCTATTGCTGGGTAAAATGATATGGAACTTGGAGTGTCATTTGGGGTTATGCTTCGTGTTAGATCAACAAAAATGATCCCGCCGTGACCCTATTTTAGGATTCCTTTTCTTTGGGGTTATGCTGCCTGTTAGATCAGAAAAAATGATACCTCGTGCCCATTTTTTACCATTTCTATTAGATGCAGGAGAAATTTCTTTTATAGTTTTGATTACTCTGTGAAGTTTGCCTTTGCGGAAAATTGATATTTGGTACTAAACGTTGCACATCCGACGGCTCTCCGTAAATGTAAAACTGCCAAAAAATACCAGAATTTTGTTCAAAAATAAAATAAGAATAAAAAAAAATAAAAAATAAGCTAAGAATAATAATTAATTGGAAAAAGTAATTTCGCCATTTATCAGAGACTTTTGCAGTGACCGGCTGTTTTATAGGTGCAAGTGGCGCAGAGNATATATTAACATCAAAACATTTATGCCAAGCCATTTTATATGTCAGAAAAAAAATTTTGCATTTTATTAAAATTTAAGAATTTATATAAACATTAAATTTCATCTTTTAAAAATGTAATTTTAGCGTTCGTTTGGGCGGGCGGCGGGACTGCGGCGCGGTGCCTCTTCACTTTTATTTATTTTTTATTTTCCGGCGTTTGGTTTGGCAGTCTCGCCACCGCCTCCCGCGGTTCCAAACAAAAGTTGAGCAGCAGATAATAGGCACGGTCCAACTTCGTGGACGCAATTTTTACTCCCTTACCCATTTGCTTTATCCCGCGAAAGAGAAGTCTTGAGCTTCTTCCCTTCCCCTCCTCGTCATCGGTAGCTGACGCCTCATGTTCGTCTTCTCTTCTCTTCCTTCTCCTTCTCTTCCTATTCTCTTGATCTCCTCACATCGCATGCGTTCCTGTTCTCGTAAGGGTTATGCTTCTGTTAGATCTGAAATATGATTTTATCGCAATTTATTGCTGTGTAAAATGATATGGAGTTTGGAGTGTCATTTGGGGTTATGCTTCGTGTTAGATCAACAAAACCTATTTTAAGATTCCTGTTAGATGTGATGCTGGGTGAAATGATTTTGGAAGTTGGTTTCTTTGGGGATATGCTGCCTGTTAGATCATAAAAATTGATACCTCATGTCCATTTTTTTTACCATTTCTATTAGATCTATAGTTCTGATTACTCTTTGAAGTTGGCCTCCGCGGAAATTTGATATTTGGTACTAAACGTTGCACATCCAACTGCTCTCCGTAAATGTAAAACTGCCAAAAAATACCAGAATTTTGTTATAAAAAAAAAAATAATAATAAGCCAAGAATAATAATTAATTGAAAAAAGTAATTTCGCCATTTATCAGAGACTTTTGCAGTGACCGGCTGTTTTATAGGTGCAAGTGGCGCAGAGAACTGCATCAGGACCGGTCTTTTGGCTCGGCACAAAGGTGGCCCCATCTAAACTGTAGCTACTGCTCATGTTCCCTCCCATTATTATTATCC
>JXCR01132356.1:102103-131837 GCA_002079205.1 Phalaenopsis hybrid cultivar
GATTAGTGCCAAATTAAAAATTAGTTCCACATCTGATCTTTTTAAAGTGTAAGACTTGAGAAACTCTTAATCTTAAGGATATATTATAGTAATTATAATTATTCTTCATAAAAATTTTTAAGTGGAGAGATAGAATGCCTAAATTTTATATTTAAAGAATTTACAATATTTCTGAACTACATTAAAACTCATATTTTCATACTTCTTCACTTTAAAATTTTCTAAACTTTAAGTTGGTCTCATTCACTAAAGTTTTCNATATAGTAATTATAATTATTCTTCATAAAAATTTTTAAGTGGAGTTGATAGAATGCCTAAAATTTATATTTAAAGAATTTACAATATTTCTGAACTACATTAGAACTCATATTTTCATACTTCTTCACTTTAAAATTTTCTAAACTTTAAGTTGGTCTCATTCACTAAAGTTTTCTATAAATTGGACTACTATATTTCTACATTAAAATTTTAGAATATTCTAAAGAAACTAATCTACATAATCTACTTATTTTATTTTAAAAGATTGGAGTGTCACTTGAGGACATATAATATTTGAAGTTTGGAGGATTTTGATACACCTAAAATATATAATCTTTATGTACACATTTTTATACCTATTTTTGAAATATTGCACTTTAATGAAAGGTATTTGTGTGTTTCTCTTTCAGGTACAATCAAATGGATGAAAAATGATGAAAGAAGTGAAAAAGGATCAAATTTGGAGCAAAAATAAAAAAAGTGTGAAAATGAACTAAGGTGCCTAAGTGCCCAGGACTGGTGCTTACGAGCCAGTTAAATAGAGAGAGTCAGGCCTAAGTAACAGGTACCCAACGCTTAAGCACCAGAAGTAGTTACTTGATGATTCATTGAATTTGGACAAATTTTTGAAGAGGTGTTTGAAGCAACCCTTGGTGAAAACTTGGGAAATAATTAATGGACATGAAAATTCATTCAATTAGCTTTTGAAAGGAGGCAACTTCTAGAAGATTCATTGAATGAAGACACATTTTGAAGAGACACCAAGGCAACCTTTGGAAAATTATAAAAGAAGACTTGGATTGAAGAAATAATCATCATCCATAAGATCCATGTAGAGCCAACCACCACATGCCGTCGCCACCACCGCATACTTTTGTTTTTTATTTTAAGTTGTAGTTTGTATTGTAAGTTAAGGAAGAGATTCAAATAAAATTCAAGACTTTGTTAGAGAGGATTTTGAGATAATTTTTTTTTTATCTTTGTGACTACATTTAGTTTTAATTTAGACATCTTGTTTGTGTGCATGATTTCTACTTTCNCAACAGGTACCCAACGCTTAAGCACCAGAAGTAGTTACTTGATGATTCATTGAATTTGGAAAAATTTTTGAAGAGGTGTTTGAAGCAACCCTTGGTGAAAATGTGGGAAATAATTAATGGACATGAAAATTCATTTAATTGGCTTTTGAAAGGAGGCAACTTCTAGAAGATTCCTTGAATGAAGACACATTTTGAAGAGACACCATGACAACCTTTGGAAAATTATAAAAGAAGACTTGGATTGAAGAAATCATCATCATCCATAAGATCCATCTAGAGCCAACCACCACATGCCGTCGCCACCACCGCATACTTTTGTTTTTTATTTTAAGCTGTAGTTTGTATTGTAAGTTAAGGAAGAGATTCAAATAAAATTCAAGACTTTGTTAGAGAGGATTTTGAGATAATTTTTTTTTATCTTTGTGACTACATTTAGTTTTAATTTAGACATCTTGTTTGTGTGCATGATGTCTACTTTTAAACTCAAGTGTGGTTGTGTTTTCTTCATAAATTCTGAGTAGTTTTCCTTATCTTTTTCCTTAAAAAGATAAGTGATTAAGTATTTGATGGAAGTTGTGCGAAGTATTAGACTTTAATGTTGGAACAAGTTGTGATGACTTTAAACCTTTTACTTCATTTAATTCTTTATTTGGCCAATTAAGATGTTAATACCTCTTGTGAGAACATGTAAAATCTGAGATGGTATTGTCTCAGCCAATAAATGGTAAGAATCACATTTGATTTGATGGATGAGAATGTAGTTCATGGGGTTGAGTGCAAATAAATATAGAAATAAGCTTTCAAGGGTGTAGAATTAGAGGACTTTAGAGTGACAGGCTAAAGCCCCCAATTTGATAGATAATTTTAGGCTTTGTTACAAGATCTTAGCCCCAGGGTGGAGGGAGAAGAGGGAACTCTAGAGTGAGAGCTAATATCTTCCTTACTTAACCCGTCTTCAAGAATATTCAAACTATAGATTAACCAATATTTTTTATAACATCTCTATTAATGGTAAAGAATATTATTGCTTTTATTTGTCATAACACAATTAGAATACTTCCACAACATAATTCCTACACTTGTTATTGATTCATGATAGGGAAAAATATATTTTCTTTATATTGACATTGTCTTAAAAAATCTTGTTAAGTTAATTAATTCCTTACTTTACATTTAATTATCAAAAATTACAAAAAGAATTAAAATTTCATTCCTATGATAAGATCTAAAAGTTAAGTAAGAATATTTTGCTAAGTAGAATTTCTTTATCTAGTTTCTTCTTGTTTTAGTTGCATATTATATTTTTTCCCCGTGGGTTTGATATTTGAGGCTTAATAAAAAAATCATATATTACTTGATAGCAATACGTATACTTGCATAGTATCCCATATTTAAATATTAAAATTGTATTCTTATTTGCTTCAAAGTCAAAATTTTACCTAGCTTTTGCTCATGAACAAGTTGTTGGCACCGTTGTAAGGTAAGAATTATAGGTTAAGAAGAATTGAGAATATAATTGCATACATTACATTAACATATATAAAGAGAATCGGGATCACGACACATGGAAGAAGTTCTTATTTGGATCAGTCTTCTCGCCCTTCCACATCATCACGACCTTGACGTGCAGATTATTTGGCTAGTATCTTAGAGGAAGTAAGGAAGATAAAAAAGGAGATATCAATATATCACAACAGGACCAGTAACATCACTGATCAATTTGATCATCTAGATTGGGAGAGGAAACAATAGTCATATCATGTTGATGTACTCCTTAAAGCACAGGTTCAAATGTACAAGAAGAATTATTAGATAAAGGAAGATTATGAGGAATTCCTAAACTATCCCTTCTATAACTTGTACGTGCATCAGTCTCTTGGTGATATTAGAGAAGTGTATAGTAAGGTTGATGATAATATGTAGTGGATTTTTTGTAGTAACTTTGATGTGTGCTCGTAAGTTGTTAGCTCCGTAGAGTATTAGCTCTCAAGTGTGCTAATAGGCTAATATTTTGAGTGCTTGTGTGCTTAATAGTTTGTGAATGATTTCAGAAGTTATGTTTTAAAAGTTGTGAGTGACTTATAATGTGTGTTTATGTGTGGATTGGATTTTTATTTGAATATAAGTGATTGTTGGTGTTTGTGAAAATTATATGTTGGAAGATGTTTATAAATGTTGAATTTGGCTTACCAAGGTTTGTAGTGCTTTGGTGTGTAGTGATCATTGTTAAAATTTAATAAAAAGAAAAAAAAATAAACTATGGGCATTTGCGCCTAGGTGTCAAAACCTAGCGCATATGTACGAGAAACCCGAGAACCTGGCGCTTAGGTGTTAGAACTTGGTGCCTAAGCACCGGTTCAACTGAACTGATGAATCTGGGTTTAAAATCTGATTTTCACCCAAACCATCATCTTCTTCCTCTTGGTTATCGCAAAATAGAGTGTTGGGATTTCTTAAGGCTTCTCAAATCTTGGTTTTTAGGGGAATTTGTTGGCTTGGAAACTTTGACTTTGATCTCCTCAAGGTTAGAGCCTCACTTTAATGCAAAAAAAAATTATTTTCACCATGGATTTATCTCACATTGCTTAAGTGCCAAAATTGTAGATTTTTGGAAGATATGAGTGATGAATCCATGATGAAAAGATTCTTACCTCAGAAAAATTTTGTTGGAAGCTTAAGAATATTATATGGTATTTATGTGGATTTTTTCTTGAATTTTTATAGATTATGGCTCCTAAAACTAAGAGGGGAAAGGGAATAGAAGAGTTCAATTCTAAGAAATTTGTCAATATGAAGACTCAATACACATACAATAGTCTTCTCGCTAAAAAAATTTGATTCAAGAGAGAGCTTTCTTCAATCTCGAAGGAGCTATGGAAAGTTTAATTATAACCCGACATTGGGAAAGCAATTTCTATTTTACAAGAATTTTATGCCAATTTCTGTGAAGCCTCTAATGACTAGGTTTATGTTTAAGGAAGAAGAGTGGAGTTTACACTTGAGTGCATCAATGCTCTGTACCAGTTGTTGAATATTTTGAACTGTGATTACTAATCATTTGAGTCTACTGAATTGCAGTTGGATGAGGTGATTGCATTTCTGGCTAACGAAAGGGGAGTTTGGAAAGTTGAGAATGATCATAAGGAAAACTTCTATGATTTAATGTTAAATGCACCCTCCAAGGCATGACACTATTTTATTTTTGCACGACTTCTGCCTTCCAATCATCTTAGCAAGATTACAAAGGAGAGAGCCTACTTGAACTTTTGCATTCAACAAATGAAAGCTATAAATATTGGATCTTTAATTTATCAGAATATTTCTTCTAGNGCACTATTTTATTTTTGCACGACTTCTGCCTTCCAATCATCTTAGCAAGATTACTAAAGAGAGAGCCTCCTTGAACTTTTGCATTCAACAAATGAAAGCTATAAATATTGGATCTTTAATTTATCAGAATATTTCTTCTAGAGGTGGCACCACTGGAGGTTTAGGTTACCCTGCCCTGATTTTTACTTTATGTAAGCAATCAGGAGTAGGATATGAGCATTGAGAAGAGCTAATACAACCTCTTAAACAAATTAGCAGGATAAATGTTCACGTATATGAATTTCATGTTGGATTGAGATATAGAGTAGAAGTTTAGATACTCCTTCTACCTCTANACACCATTGGAGGTTTAGGTTACCCTGCCCTGATTTTTACCTTATGTAAGCAATCAGGAGTAGGATATGAGCATTGAGAAGAGCTAATACAGCCTCTTAAACCAATTAGCAGGATGAATGTTCACGTATATGAATTTCATGTTGGATTGAGATATAGAGTAGAAGTTTAGATACTCCTTCTACCTCTACTTCCATACCATCTACCTCAGGTGTTGCTGCTTAATCTTCAACCACTCTAGAAGCTCTTCATAGTGATTATCAAGCATTGATGCATGATTCTGCATATCTCTAAGGTAAAGTGACTGATATCGATTATAAGGTTGATCATCTTCAGACATATTTGAAACTCAAACATGATTATAGTGTGAGTTTTAATACAATCTNCAATCTTCAACCACTCTAGAAGCTCTTCATAGTGATTATCAAGCATTGATGCATGATATTGCATATCTCTAAGGTAAAGTGACTGATATCAATTATAAGGTTGATCATCTTCAGACATATTTGAAACTCAAACATGATTATAGTGTGAGTTTTAATACAATCTCTAATGAGTTTTCTTTGAGGAGATCATGATGTTCAGTTTCCATTTACAAACTATCAACCACAAAACTATATGGAAGAGGAAGAGGAGACTGATGATGAGACAGATGGAGATGATGGAGAAGAATAATATCTTTATTATTTTTGTTGTATGCATTGCTTCTTTAAGTTGTTAGATGTTCTGAACTATTTGAGGGAGTAATTTTTGTTGTGGATTTCTTTTGATTTAGATTTATCACTACTTATTTCTTATAATGCTTATTGTTTGTGTTACATCACTACTCATTGTTTTACTAAACTACTGTTGTTATATATGTTTGTTATGTTTAGAAAACTTCTGCACTTAGTAATTTATTTTTGTTATATACATATTAATTAAGCTTTATTGCTGCTTCATACCTATTTTTAATACCTATATACTTTCATGTTAAACCCTTTAAAAAAGATCATTTTTAAAAAAAAATTCCCGCTTCTATATTTTCTGTTTTAAGAGTTTTAATCTATTAAGAAAAATTTAAGTTTGGGGGTGGGAGAAAAATTTTGAAAAACATAATTTTATATGTCCTTAAGAAAGTATTTTCAATGAAAATATCATTTTAAAGTAATATAGGATGTGTGGTGTTATTTTTAGAGAACTGTATTTTTTTTTATTCTACAGATGTTGTGGTAGACTTAAGTAAATTTTTGGTGATAGAGGTTAGTTCTGAGAATTAAGATATTAAGTAAAAGGGAATAGGAATATGATTTTACTATTTAAAGTAAAAGAAGAAATTATCTTTTTGAAATACTGATGATCTTAGACCTATACTTTTAAGAATTGAGATTATATGAAAAATTATTTTTGAAAACTAATACAAATTATCAAGGTAAAGAAATGTGATGAGTTTTTAGCTTTAAGAGAAGAATAATGAAGTTCAAAATCATTAAAGGATGATCTAGATATAGTAATCATCAATAAAGAAAAGAAAAGAAAAGTGTGGTAAAATGATTATGAATGTAAAAAAGAAAAAAGGAAAAAAAAGAAAAGAGTGAAAGTGAAAATGAGGAAGAACGAGGAAGAAACAACAACACATAGATNAAGTTTTTAGCTTTAAGAGAAGAATAATGAAGTTCAAAATCATTAAAGGATGATCTAGATATAATAATCATCACTAAAGAAAAGAAAAGAAAGGTGTGGTAAAATGATTATGAAAGTAAAAAAGAAAAAAAGGAAAAAAAAGAAAAGAGTGAAAGTGAAAATGAGGAAGAACGAGGAAGAAACAACAATACATAGATTTATAGAGTCTAAATCATCACAATTTATGAAATTAAAAACATTTCTACTAAAACTTATTCCTACACATAATTATTCCTCATTATAGGGAGAAAGACAAAGGAAACTACTCAGATCTCATGAGTAAGAATGAGGAAGAACGAGGGACACATATCCCAATAAAAAATTGACTTCACTTGAACCATTTTAAAGAAAGAGGCTTTATTACAGTTCTGAGCTTTTATTTTCTTAAAATATTAGTTTACCTTTACTAGTAGAGTTCTCTCAAATCCTATCTGGTTTTTTTCTAAGACCCTTATGTTTTTCAAACTGCAATTAATTTTTAAAATGAATAGAAGATTAGAATTCCTAGACTTGATTACAAAATATTCTTATGCCTTATTTATAGCCTGAATTACTAAAATTTTTCTTAAGTCATAACTAAAAAATTTTTAGGAAAAAAACTATAAAGGTCTTTAACAAAACCCACTACCACATGTTAACATATTTATTTTTTCAAAAGAAATAAGTTACTTGAGGACACTTAACAATTAAGTTTGGGGGATTTTGACATGCCTAAAATATGTTACTTTTATATGCACATTTAATTTCTATTNGCCCACTACCACATGTTAACATATTTATTTTTTTAAAAGAAATAAGTTACTTGAGGACAATTAACAATTAAGTTTGGGGGATTTTGACATGCCTAAAATATGTTACTTTTATATGCACATTTAATTTCTATTTTTAATGATTTTGCACTTTAATGAAAAGTATTTTTTGATATTTTTGGTTGTGGGTACACTAAATGTAGCATGTGGAGCATATGGAATGAAAATAAAGCAAGTTGGAGTAAAAAAAGATTCAACGAATGTGGACGAATTTTGAAGGGGTGCTTGAAGAAACTCTTGGTGATTTTGAGAGATCTATTTAAAGAGACTTCTAGAGATTCATAGGGGGAGTTCTTTTAGAGAGAAAGGAGAGTTATTTAATAGATAAGGGGAGTCTCATTAGAGAGGATAAAGTCTTAGAGGCTTGCTTAGATTTGGAGGAGAAGAAGAGGAGTGAGAGATATCTTTTTCACTACAGTTCTAAGTGAGATTAGAGTGGAATTGTAAGGAAAGTGAGTGATTTGAAGGAACTAGAAGGATTGATTGGGAATGAGTTTAAGATAAGTTATATATTTTATTTATTTTAATTAGTTTTGTTTTATAAACTTATATTTATCTATAAATCTATGTGTTGTTGTTTCTTCCTCGTTCTTCCTCATGAGATCTGAGTAGTTTCCTTTGTCTTTCTCCCTATAATGAGGAATAATTATGTGTAGGAATAAGTTTTAGTAGAAATGTTTTTAATTTCATAAATTGTGATGATTTAGACTCTATGCTTAATTTACTTATCGATCTAGTCAATTAAGTTGTTAAAATTTGTTATGAAACGTAATGACTCGACAAGGGTTATGCTTTCCACAACAAAGTAAGAATCACATTTAGTCTCATGGATGAGAATGTNAAAATTGTGATGATTTAGAATCTATGCTTAATTTACTTATCGATCTAGTCAATTAATTTGTTAAAATTTGTTATGAAATGTAATGACTCGACAAGGGTTATGCTTTCCACAACAAAGTAAGAATCACATTTAGTCTCATGGATGAGAATGTNATGTCTTAAATTTCATTTTTTTTATTCATGAGGCATTATTCTCTCTTGCTGCTACCAATGGCAAGCTTTTTAAAATGGATAATTCTATTTTCACACTTACATGCCCTTTAGAAGCTCGTGTTTTGGTTGAAAAAGATATTACCCTACCTTTTTGTGATGAAATCTGGATAGGTTCTGCCCATCAAGGCTATTGACAAAGTGTNGGATCGATACTTAGGACTCCATAAAGCCCTATATTACTTGAAATGATACATATACTTGTGTAGTACCTATAATGTGCAAATAATTTTATCAATTTTATATAATATTTAATTTTACACACTAGCTGCTAAATATAAATTGGGNTGATGTTTTATACAAATTTAAACTCATTTATACATTTTTAGTTTTGAATTGCTTAGTGGTAACTTTACATTTTAGCCTTTTTAGATTTTGTTGCATTTAATTCTGCATTTTCTTAGCATACTCAGCATTCCTTTTAATTTTGTAGGATTACTTAATACACAAAAACTTTTTACCATTTCTTATATAAGTTAACTACAATTTAACGAGGGTTTTACTAATTTCATCCTATCAAAGTTTTGCCTATCCTTGTCAGATCGATACTTAGGACTCCATAGAGCCCTATATTACTTGAAATGATACATATACTTGTGTAGTACCTCTAATGTGCAAATAATTTTATCAATTTTATATAATATTTAATTTTACACACTAGCTGCTAAATATAAATTGGGTCAAGTTTTTGGCCATCTTTTGGAAGTTAAATTACTACGTAATTGTGGGTTAGGTTAATTATCTCAGATAATGGCCCAACCTTCAGGAGCATAAAAATCAACAACTTCACGAGATGACCTTGGATAGATTCGATTTATTCTACAATCTAATACCCTTTGGCAAACAAACTAGAAGAGGCTTTCAACAAGATATTGGTATAGATTTTAAAGAAGAAATTAGATNTACGAGATGAACTTGGATAGATTTGATTTATTCTACAATCTACTACCCTTTGGCAAACAAACTAGAAGAGGCTTTCAACAAGATATTGGTATAGATTTTAAAGAAGAAATTAGATGAAAATAAAAGGGGATGGCATGAACAGCTACTTGAGGAATTATGGGCTTACAAAAGAACGTAAAAGACTCCAACTCAGTTTACACTCTACGCTTTAGTGTACGGGTCCGTGCTGTGCTCGATTTGGAAGTGCAACTAGCCTCTCTCTGGATCGCTGTACCTAGCATGATCATAACAAAATAGAATGCCAAATTCACGCTTGAGGAATTGGAAATTCTTATAGGGAAGTGACTTTTAGCGTAGCAGATTCTAGAACTATACGAAGCCATGATGGTACAGGCTCACGACAAGCTGGTTCGCTCTAGGATGTTCAAAGTTAGTGACCTTTTCCTCATTCTTAGAAGACCTTTTTTTGTGCAATGTAAGCTAAGAGAAAAATTTGAACCAACTTGGGAGGGACCATTCGTGGTCAAGAAGGTCTACTCTAAAGAATATTATCAGTTAGTGGAATGTCAGGGTGGGAGACCTATGCTTCCAATCAATAGAAGATATTTGAAGAGGTATTACACGAAATGATGTTTAAGGGAACAAGCTTTAGAGATGACATTTACACCCCAAGAAATACCGGCTTGACAATTTTGTCCATGACTAGGTCCAATAAAATGATTTGGAACATGAATAAGAAAATTTTTTTCCCAAAAGTAAGAATAAATTTCTNATGAGGAATTATGGGCCTACAAAAGAACGTAAAAGACTCCAACTCAGTTTACACTCTACACTTTAGTGTACGGGTCCGTGCTGTGCTTGATTTGGAAGTGCAACTAGCCTCTCTCTGGATCGCTATAGCTAGCATGATCATAACAAAATAGAATGCCAAATTAAGGCTTGAGGAATTAGAAATTCTTATAGGGAAGTGACTTTTAGCATAGCAGATTCTAGAACTATACCAAGCCATGATGGTACAGGCTCACGACAAGCTGGTTCGCTCTAGGATGTTCAAAGTTAGTGACCTTTTCCTCATTCTTAGAAGACCTTTTTTTGTGCAATGTAAGATAAGAGGAAAATTTGCACCAACTTGGGAGGGACCATTCGTGGTCTAGAAGGTCTACTCTAAAGGATCGTATCGATTAGTGGAATGTCAGGGTGGGAGACCTATGCTTCCAATCAATAGAAGATATTTGAAGAAGTATTACACGAAATGATGTTTAAGGGAACAAGCTTTAGAGATGACATTTACACCCCAAGGAATACCGGCTTGACAATTTTGTCTGTGACTAGGTCCAATAAAATGATTTGGAACATGAATAAGAAAATTTTTTTCCCAAAAGTAAGAATAAATTTCTTTGTACTAAAATTAACTAATTAAAAATGTGTATTCACTTATGATAAAAATGTACACCACTATAAAAATAAAATTATTATTAATAACAACATATTATTCTTGTTCGGACTGAGATACAGTTGGTGACATTTCTCCTGTTTCTTGCAGGAAAATGTAGGCCAGAGGCTGGGTTTCTATTTTAAGAACGATATCAATCTTACATTGGATGAAGAGAAGGTGTCACAGGGCGCCATCATAGAATTTGACCTNATTCGGACCGAGATACAGTTGGTGACGTTTCTCTTGTTTCTTGCAGGAAAATGTAGGGCCAGAGGCTGAATTTCTCTTTTAAGAACGATATCAATCTTACATTGGATGAAGAGAAGGTGTCACAGGGCGCCATCATAGAATTTGACCTGGATTTCAAATAGATCAAAATGGACTATGAGGGGTTCCTATTGAAAGTGATCAGTTCAGAAAAAAAAAGAAGGTTTAAGTACAGTGCTCAAGTTCCAGAGTAAAAGAGACACTACTGCAAATAAGAAAAGTAAAGTTCAAAATAATAGAAACGAAGCCCTGAGGACCACTAGTTTAATAGAAGGGGATAAAATGATACAGTCGATGGCCCTAACTTTAGAGGGGAAACTTATTAGTGCCCCAGTAGAGGGGGTTTCACCAGGACTGCCCAGGAAAGTAGCATTTTCTCACACACAGCATCGTAATGTAAATCGTCGCAAATGCCAAATACTAGATGGATTGGGAAAAAGAATCAATACAAAAGCAACATCTGTAGATATTTCAATAGTACATGAGGAGGCCCAGAGGCTAGATCAGTCAGTGGGGGATGCAATTCCTCAATCTTAAGTGGGATAGACAGAGATGGTTTTAGCTGTGGAACCCTTTTTGCTAGAGTATACTCTAGCAGAACCTTATGAGGGTTGTAGGGAGTGCGACACTCCTTTAAAAAAGAGCATCATACTTTATGTGGCACAAAGACTCAAGGATCACCAGGATGTGGAGGCATATATTTCAAAATTCATACAGCCCAGATGATTACAAATCATCTCAAAGAAAGAATTGGAAATAATTTAGCAAGTCCACCATAAGAGTTTTGAACACTTTGAGCTAGTATAGGGAAAATACGTTAATATTCTTGAAGGATTGGAGCTATACAGTAATGTATTTTCAGAGACCGAGCAAAGAAGAATAGTGGACTGTGTATTCCACCTCAGGGACTTGGGTCGTGCAGGCCGTTTGAGGAGGAACACATATTTTGAACAACAAAAGTGGATGCGCAGAAAGGGATGAACTATCATTAAATGTGGCTGTTTCTATAACTTCACCATCAATAAGAAATGGAATCTCCCAAACATCTTGAGACTGGATGAAGTAGACCCAGTGCCTACAGTAATAAAGAAGATGATTAAGAGATTGATTTCCTGGCACGTGCATCATCAACATCTATGAAGAGGGGGGTTGTATTCCGTCCCATATAGATCTCCATGATTTTGTCAGACCTTTCAGTAGGGTGTCTTTCATCAGCAAATGTGAAATATTGTGTGGAAAGAAACTAAATTTTTTTGGACCAAGTGAGATCCAAGGACCAGTGAAGATTCCCTTTCCTTTGGGATCTGTCCTGGTACTTAAAGAGAATGGAGCTAACTTGGCAAAGCATTGCATTCCAGGCATACCATAAAGAAGGGCATAGACTACTTTCATGAGGATGGACAATAGCAAGGTGCCATATGGGTACCATCTTGACCCAGATCTTGAAGGACTAGAACCATTAGAGTTGTGAGATAACACACCTATAAGCATGTACAAAAGGACTTTTGTCCTGGACTACGTCATAGGATGAGGGTTAGTCTTCACAATTCCAAAAAATCATGTTGGACATGATAGATGGCTTAAAGAAGAGATAGTTCTTCAGAGGTGGATGTTACTTCATATGCTTTTCATGATTGTACATCAGTCAACAATATCAGATTGTGTCTTGCTGCATAAAATTTTCTTAGAGAGTAACAAAGTTTCCTTTTGCCACCATGTGTGATTGATTCAATGCCATTAGACTAAATCATGGATTCAGTCCTACAAATGTTAAAAAATAAAGAACAATATCAAAATAATATATATAAAAAATGATGGATTTCAGTCTTTTAGGGTTTGGCGATTTTGGGGCGATTCCATGGCGATGCTGATGCTCCTCTTTATTTTGTGTCTGGTTGCTTGTGAGATTATTTTTCTATTTTTTGTTTTTGTAGTGCCGAGATGTCGGTCACTATTAGTTTTGTGGATGTTGTGTTAAATGGAGGTGGAGTATCATCTGGGTCCTATAATTCTTCTCTCTTTCTGCAGGCATTTCATGAGTCTTTGATTATTGGGGTGATTGTACTTTCATTAGAAAGCGGGGGAAGAAGAAAGGTAAGCTTGCAATGTTCATGTCTAATGTTGAAACAAATATTTTACCTTCCTACTGTAGACCTGTGTTAATTGGAAAATTTATTTATGGGCATCCTCCTCTTAAAGTTATTAGGAAGGAGTTTGAAATTATGAAATTTAAGGGGTGGTGGAAGATTGGTTTGTTAGATGGTAGGCATATCTTGATTCAGCTCTCCAATGTTGAAGATTACACTTGACTATTCTCTAGATGTATGATGAGAATAGAAAATCAGATAATGAAACTCCTCAAATGGGCATTTAACTTTGATCCTAAGACTGAACCTCCTATTATCCTGGTTTGGTTACATTTTAATGTGTCTTAAATTTCATTTTTTTTATTCATGAGGCTTTATTCTCTCTTGCTGCTACCAATGGAAAGCCTCTTAAAATGGACAATTCTACTTTCACACTTACATGCCCTTTAGAAGCTTGTGTTTTGGTTGGAAAAGATATTACCCTACCTTTTTGTGATGAAATCTGGATAGGTTCTGCCCATCAAGGCTATTGACAAAGTGTAGAAATTGAGCAGCATTCCTCGTACTGTTCACATTACTATATGTTTGGCCACGCAATACCTCATTGTTACCATTTGCACCCTAATTTTAAATCTGATAATAGGAGAACTAAACATATTGAACATGGTGATGATGGGAATGCTACAATTATTGAGAAGCCTCAATCTATTGATGGTGAACATGTCATTAATGTTGATTTGCAAAATATGGTGGTGAACAATCCTATGCTTGATGGTGAAAATAATATTGTTCATGCCAATCTAAATGCTAATAATGGGAGGGAATTTGAGATTTCCTCTAATGTTAGGTAAGATAATCGAAATACTAATGGAGGTGTTGACCTGACCACGAAGATGATTTGCACCCTACCACTAAAAATTTTATCCCAGATCCTCTTTTTCATGTTTTAGATTTATATCATTTAAATTTTAATGTTGTAGAGCTCCTTNCAGCAGCCTCAATCTATTGATGGTGAACATGTCATTAATGCTGATTTGCAAAATATGGTGGTGAACAATCCTATGCTTGATGGTGAAAATAATATTGTTCATGCCAATCTAAATGCTAATAATGGGAGGGAATTTGAGATTTCCTCTAATGTTAGGTAAGATAATCAAAATACTAATGGAGGTGTTGACCTGACCATGAAGATGATTTGCACCCTACCACTAAGAATTTTATCCCAGATCCTCTTTTTCATGTTTTAGATTTATATCATTTAAATTTTAATGTTGTAGAGCTCCTTATTTAACTTTGGTTGGAGCAGGGCCTTCAGTTGGCAGGCTAGCCTCATCATCAACAACCTGGTAATGCTTTACATAATCATGTTGAGGGAGTTACCAAAGCTTTAGAAAATGAGTGGAAAATCTAAAAAGCACATAAAAAGAAACACAAAAGGAATAATGAGATGCTTAGTTTAAATGTTGCAAACATNGTCAACAACCTGGTAATGTTTTACATAATCATGTTGAGGGAGTTACCAAAGCTTTAGAAAACGAGTAGAAAATCTAAAAAGCACATAAAAAGAAACACAAAAGGAATAATGAGATGCTTAGTTTAAATGTTGCAAACATTCTATCTAAGGGAAATTATTTTTCTGATGGGGAATGAGTTAGAAGACATGGTGTTTACTCTAGCATGCCTCCTAGATCTACTAGGAGGGCAGGCTTAAGACATCATGCTTAATATCTTAATTTGAAATATTAGGGCAGTCNAATGGGGAATGAGTTAGAAGACATGGTGTTTACTCTAGCACATCTCCTAGATCTACTAGGAGGGCAGGCTTAAGACATCATGCTTAATATCTTAATTTGAAATATTAGGGCAGTCTCTTACCATGTCTCCCTTAATAGATTGAAGAATTTGAGCAGGGTACATAAAATTTACATTTTTGCGATCTTGGAGCCTTTGGTTTATGTCAATATGTATAGAATTTTTAACAAGTTTAAGCAGTATAATTACTTTTGTAACAAAATTAACAAAATATGGGTGTTTTGGAGATGTTATGTAAACCTCTCCATAATTAAAGATGATGAGCAATATGTTCTATTTTCAATTGGATGAATTTCAGGGGTGGGCAACCTTTGTTTATGCCAGCTCCAGTTTACATGAAAAATATTCACTATGGAACAAACTTGTTAGTATGGAGGAGGCCATTAATGATAAGTGGTTGGTGGGAGGGGATTTCAATATGATTATGGTGCCTGAGGAGAGGAGGGGTGGTCAGGCTTGTGATATTAGTCTCATGAATCATTTTTTGCAACAATATCAGGGAGATTGGTTCTTTTGATTTGGGTTTTTCTGGTCCTCGGTTTACTTGGAGAAGGGGTTTGTTGACTCAAATATTAGACAGTTTTTTTGGAAATCATGTTTTCATTGGGTACTACCCAATTGCAAGAGTGTTAAACTTAAATCATGCCTTATCTGATCAAAACCCTATTATGATTTCTCTTGCTTTCACTAATAAACCTAATAATTTTAAATTTCTTAATGTTTGGTATTCTCATGATTATTTTCTAAGCTTGATTAAGAAGAATTGGTGCTTTCAAGGTGTTGCGAGTCATTCGTATATAGTTTGAAAACTACATAAATAGATGGCCTGAGCTCTTAAATAGTGGAATAAACAAGTGGAAAGGTGCCTGGAGGCTCAAATGGAAAGGTGCACAGAGATGATGGAGTAGGTGGCTTCTGCTCATGCATCTCTTCTAGATGCCATTACTTTGGAAAAGAATTTCCTGCAATAAAAGGCTAATGATGTTACCTTCACTTGTGGTGATCAAAATACAAAATATTTTCATGCTACCATAAACTACAGAAGGAATCTTAATACTATCTTTAAGATTATCTCTAATCAGGGGAATGTTATTACTGGAGAGCAAGAGCTTGGTAATAGTGTTGTGCAATATTTTTATGACTTATTTGATACTGATACACAGGTGCTTCCTATTGATGATACACTTTTTGAAGACAATAGAGACTATGTGGTTGGTTTGGATCTCTCTTATATTTATATGAAACAAGATATTTTTAATGCTTTGAAAGAAATTAACCCAAATAAAGCTCCAGGGTTGGATGGGTTTACTTCTAAATTTTATGTGACTTTTTGGGAGATTATTAAAAGGATGTAGCCCTTTCAATCCAGAGTTTCTTTTTTAGAGACAATGCTGGTAAGTTTTCCTCTTATGCTCTCATTCTGTTCATCTCTAAATCTAATGACAAGAATAGAAGGGAGAACATCAGGCCAATTTCACTAACTTATGTTATATCTAAAGTTATACATCTGCCTGCTAATATTGCCCCTGAGCAATTTGCGTTCATTAAGGGAAGGGAGATTACTGACAATATTCTTTTGGCTCAAGAGATGATTGAAGATTTGGATAGGAGATTTAGGGGGAGATATGTTGATTAAGTTAGACATTCAGAAATCTTATGATACTATAAGCAAGGATTTCATTTTGAATGTCATAACAACTAGAGGCTTCAATAGAGTTTTCATTTCTGTGATCAAAAGGTGGCTAGTTAATAATTACTATAGTGTGCTTATTAATGTCAACTCAAATGGTTTATTTTCTACTAATAGAGGGATCATATAGAGTGATATGCTCTCCCCCACCATGTTCATCATTGCTTTTGATTATTCCTCTAAATTAATAACTAAAATGCAGGTGCAACATCCTCATATGAATTTATCTCACAGTTCTACTATGCTTTTTGGACATTTGGCTTATGCTGACGATGCTATTCTTTTCTCTAATGCTTTTAAGGCTGCTTTAAAAATTTTAATGGCTAACATTAAAGCTTTCCAATACACTTTTGGGCTTACTTTTAGCCAAAGCCAAATGTATGATGCATTTTGGGAAATATGTTAAAAATTATACAAAGATGTGGGCTACTAATTTCACGGGTTTGAAGTGTGCCTCCTTGCCTTTTAAATATCTGGGTGTGAATCTTCTTAGAGGAAGGAGAAGACAGACTTAGATGGATGATGTTGTAGCCAAAATTAAATCAAGAATGGATGATTGGAGGAATATCTTCCTAGTTAATAGGGGTTAATAAACTATGCTGAAGAGTGTGCTTCATAGTATCCCATTATATGCTTTACAAGTATTAATTCTTAAGAAGAGAATTTTAAAAATTTTTCGTAACATGTTTAACAAATTCCTTTATTCTAAGGAAGGGACTAGGAAAAGGTGGATCATTTGAGAGAAACTATGTAAACCACGATTTGCTGGGGGGCTTGGCTTCAAACACTTAGATCACATTTCACAAATAAATAAGTGTAAATTGTGGTTCAAATTTAGATTTAGGGCCTCTCTTTGGGTTCAATTCATGCATCAAAAGTATTGTAAGAATCTTCACCCATATTTAGTTTCTTAGAAGATTGGTGATTCTAAAATCTTGAAGTCTATTATTAATTCTAGAGATGTAGCAAATAGTTTCATTTACTCGGACATTGGTAAAGGGAAGGTCTCCTTTTGGCATGAGCAATGGGGTTTGAGCAATGTGTCTCCCTCTGATGATACAACCAATGATACTGTGTTTTCTGATTTTTGGAGAGAGGAATCTTGGGACATTGTTAAGCTGATGGCCACTGTTGGCAATAATGCATTAAAGCTTGCTCAAATTCCTATTGATCAAAACAAAAGGGACGTTCCAATGTGGAAGTTTAGTTTACAAGCATCTGTTACCAAGATGTTTTATAAAAACCTGCATACATTCTCAGTTTGGGAATGGGGGAACGTGATTTGGCACAATCATATTTCCCCTTCCATTTCTTTCTTCCTTTGGAGGTTTTCCAATCTATGCTGCCTTTAGATGATATTCTCAAGTTAAAGGGTTGAGANTTTAAGAAGAGAACTTTAAAAATTTTTCATAACATGTTTAACAAATTCCTTTATTCTAAGGAAGGGACTAAGAAAAGGTGGATCATTTGAGAGAAACTATGTAAACCACGATTTGCTGGGGGGCTTGGCTTCGAACACTTAGATCACATTGCACAAATAAACAAGTGTAAATTGTGGTTCAAATTTAGAGTTAGGGCCTCTCTTTGGGTTCAATTCATGCATCAGAAGTATTGTAAGCATCTTCACCCATATTTAGTTTCTTAGAAGATTGGTGATTCTAAAATCTTGAAGTCTATTATTAATTCTAGAGATGTAGCAAATAGTTTCATTTACTCGGACATTGGTGAAGGGAAGGTCTCCTTTTGGCATGAGCAATGGGGTTTGAGCAATGTGTCTCCCTCTAATGATACAACCAATGATACTGTGTTTTCTGATTTTTGGAGAGAGGAATCTTGGGACATTGTTAAGCTGATGGCCACCGTTGGCAATAATGCATTAAAGCTTGCCAAATTCCTATTGATCAAAACAAAAGGGATGTTCCAATGTGGAAGTTTAGTTTATAAGCATCTGTTACCAAGATGTTTTATAAAAACCCGCATACATTCTCAGTTTGGGAGGTGATTTGGCACAATCATATTTCCCCTTCCTTTTCTTTCTTCCTTTGGAGGTTTTCCAATCTATGCTGCCTTTAGATGATATTCTCAAGTTAAAGGGTTGAGATTGGCTTCTAAATGTTACATTTGTTCTGGTGATGAGGCATTTCAATTCCAGAAAAATTGATGCCCAAATCTCTCTTGACATTCTTTTGAGTCGAACTGAACCATCAATGGGTCTAGATCCAAGCCCAAGCTATGCCTAAAGTCCTTGATCAAGCCCAAACCCCATTTTAACTCTAAAACCAAGCTTTCTCTTAACCCTTTGATTTAATAACCCTAATTACCCCAGCCTATCCTAAACATGTGAGTTGGCCACCTTAATCGTAGCCTAAACCCCTTTTTGGTGCCATGGACTAAGGGACCCCTAAATCATGGAACCCATTCCTAAATTTGGTTAAGTGACTCATGCATGTTATCTCCTGATTAAACCTTGAGGCTAATCACAACTAAAGCTTCCCCTAAACTCCCTGAGCTAGCTATGCCTCAAGCTCTCATTAGCTTGGTCGACTGCCCTATTGGTTGAAAAACCCAAAATCAAGAAGGCCACCCATGGCTTAAACAAAAAATTCTACCTGTCCAGTGTGGCAAACTCCATTTGGTCAATTGCACAGCTTAGCTCTCCACCTCAGCTTACTTGCACCAGCCAATGAGAGCCGGANGCTGCCCTAATGGTTGAAAAACCCAAAATCAAGAAGGCCACCCGTGGCTTAAATAAAAAATTCTATCTGTCCAATGTGGAAAACTCCATTTGGTCAATTGCACAGCTTAGCTCTCCACCTCAGCTTACTTGCACCAGCCAATGAGAGCCGGAGGCCTCCCCCTTAACTAGGATTATAAATAGCCCCCTCCTCAGTAAAACTTTAAGATCATCCAGACCCTATGAGAAACTTCGCCCAATTTCTCTCAGAGCCTCTATCAACCTTCCTAAGTGCAATCCAACCATCCTTAGCCACCCATTCCACTGTCCAAGCTCAATTTCATCACCCAATTCTAGGGCTTTTTCAACCACTTTAGGAAACCTCTCAAAGCTTCAAATTAACCATTNACATCCTTAGCCACCCATTCCACTGTCCAAGCTCAATTTCATCACCCAATCTAGGGCTTTTTCAACCACTTTAGGAAACCTCTCAAAGCTTCAAATTAACCATTCCAAAAGCTTCACCATACCTCAAAACCACCGTCTCAATTAAGAGCCCTTTCTCCCGAGAACTCCAACATAGTCCTAGACCAAACCCGAGTAACCCTTTGACCGAAGTCATACACAGGTTGTACCTTANGTACCTCAAAACCACCGTCTCAATTAAAAGCCATTTCTCCAGAGAACTCCAACATAGTCCTAGACCAAACCCGAGTAACCCTTTGACCGAAGTCATACACAGGTTGTACCTTAGTTTAAGAAAACACTTCAAGGAGCTTCATAGATTTGAGGCAATCATCTCTAAAAACCCATTTGAAGCCTCACCTCTTGGGCAAAGGTATAACTCAAAATCCCTAAATCTTTCCTTGGTTTCATTGATTGTCCAGTGAACTTGTATTTCATGCGTATTTAACCATATTGATAGGTTCTCTCACTTAGATGAAGGTGTAGGAACAAACCCCAATTGACTTATTTGGGAATTGAGTGAGATATTAGTCTAGAACATGGATTGTTCTCAGGTTAGGATGATCGAGGATGATGAACAGATGCTGTCTATTTCTATGTGTATCAAACAGACAGATTAGATCGCGTCAGACAAAATCTTGAAGCAGGAAGTGTGGGATGTATGCCTAGCTAATAAGTAAAGTGCAACCAATCAGGCAGCGAAGTGTTATTATTGGAGCTNGTAGATTTGAGTCAATCATCTCTAAAAACCCATTTGAAGCCTCACCTCTTGGGCAAAGGTATAACTCAAAATGCCTAAATCTTTCCTTGGTTTCATTGATTGTCCAGTGAACTTGTATTTAATACGTATTTAACCATATAGATAGGTTCTCTCACTTAAATGAAGGTGTAGGAACAAACCCCAATTGACTTATTTGGGAATTGAGTGAGATATTAGTCTAGAACATGGATTGTTCTCAGGTGAGGATGATCGAGGATGATGAACGGATGCTGTCTATTTCTATGTGTATCGAACAGACAGATCAGAAAGTGTGGGATGTATGCCTAGCTAATAAGTAAAGTGCAACCAATCAGGCAGCGAAGTGTTATTATTGGAGCTGTTGAGGTTTGAAGTGGCGACTGACTCGAATAAGTCAAAAAATAGGGTATTTTGAAATTAAAAAAATACAAAAAGTTTAAAAATACATATCTTGGTGTAGAAAATTCATAAAATAAAATAAAAATACCTCTCTGCTCAGGCAATAGAAGAGAAAAACATGGGCTAAAAATTTAAAATATTTTCTTTTTATTTATTATTAAATAAAGAAANATGAATAAGTCAAAAAATAGGGTATTTTGAAATTAAGAAAATAGAAAAAGTTTAAAAATACATATCTTGGTGTAGAAAATTCATAAAATAAGGCAATAGAAGAGAAAAACATGGGCTAAAAATTTAAAATATTTTCTTTTTATTTATTATTAAATAAAGAAAGTAAATAAATCATAAATAATTAAATAATTATCTAAATTATATGAAATATTGAGGGTGTGTTTTGCATGAACTTAGGGTTCTTCTCTGATTTTTCTAGGATCGGAGGACATCTCTATGATCAAAAGGCCTAATTTTTGAAACATTTAGTATTATTTTAATTTAAAAAAAATATAAAAATAAAATAGAAGCCAGAAAAATAGAAAACCTTATTTGGTAGGTTTACTGTAGTCAGAGGATCTGAGAAAAAAATAAAATTAATATTTAGAAAATTTTGAAGCCATTTTCTTATTTAAAATTAATTAAAAATTATTAAANTTAAGAGTCTTGAACTTAAATGATGCCTTATCTGATCAAAAACCTATTATGATTTCTCTTGCTTTCACTAATAAACCTAATAATTTTAAATTTTTTAATGTTTGGTCTTCTCATGATTATTTTCTAAGCTTGATTAAGCAGAATTGGTGCTTTCAAGGTGTTGCGAGTCATTGGTATATACTTTGAAAACTACATAAATAGATGGCCTGAGCTCTTAAATAGTGGAATAAACAAGTGGAAAGGTGCCTGGAGGCTCAAATGGAAAGGTGCACAGAGATGATGGAGTAGGTGGCTTCTGCTCATGCATCTCTTCTAGATGCCATTACTTTGGAAAAGAATTTCCTGCAACAAAAGGCTAATGATGTTACCTTTACTTGTGGTGATCAAAATACAAAGTATTTTCATGCTACCATAAAGTACAGAAGGAATCTTAATACTATCTTTAAGATTATCTCTAAGCAGGGGAATGTTATTACTGGAGAGCAAGAGCTTGGTAATAGTGTTGTGCAATATTTTTATGATTTATTTGATACTGATACACAGGTGCTTCCTATTAATGATACACTTTTTGAAGACAATAGAGACTATGTGGTTGGTTTGGATCTCTCTTATATTTCTATGAAACAAGATATTTTTAATGCTTTGAAAGAAATCAACCCAAATAAAGCTCCAGGGTTGGATGGGTTTACTTCTAAATTTTATGTGACTTTTTGGGAGATTATTAAAAGGATGTAGCCCTTTCAATCCAGAGTTTCTTTTTTAGAGACAATGTTGGTAAGTTTTCCTCTTATGCTCTCATTGTGTTTATCTCTAAATCTAATGGCAAGAATAGAAGGGAGAACATCAGGCCAATTTCACTAACTTATGTTATATCTAAAGTTATACATCTGCCTGCTAATATTGCCCCTGAGCAATTTGCGTTCATTAAGGGAAGGGAGATTACTGACAATATTCTTTTGGCTCAAGAGATGATTGAAGATTTGGATAGGAGATGTAGGGGGAGATATGTTGATTAAGTTAGACATTCAGAAATCTTATGATACTATATGCAAGGATTTCATTTTGAATGTCATAACAGCTAGAGGCTTCAATAGAGTTTTCATTTCTTTGATCAAAAGGTGGCTAGTTAATAATTACTATAGTGTTCTTATTAATGTCAACTCAAATGGTTTATTTTCTACTAATAGAGGGATCATATAGAGTGATCTGCTCTCCCCCACCATGTTCATCATTGCTTTTGATTATTCCTCTAGATTAATAACTAAAATGCAGGTGCAACATCCTCATATGAATTTATCTCACAGATCTACTATGCTTTTCAGACATTTGGCTTATGCTGACGATGCTATTCTTTTCTCTAATGCTTTTAAGGCTGCTTTAAAAATTTTAATGGCTAACATTAAAGCTTTCCAATACACTTCTGGGCTTACTTTTAGCCAAGGCCAAATGTATGATGCACTTTGGGAAATATGTTAAAAATTATACAAAGATGTNGTGATGGCCTGCTTGGAGGTGTAGTGGAGTTGTGGGAAGGAGCTTGTTCTTACTTCAAGAAGTTGTTTTGGCCTAAAAAGCTTTTTGGGTTGTGCCCAGGCAGCAACCTTTTTGAATTTTGTTACTGTTCCATTCTTGCTGAGGAAGCTTTGTTTGTGTTTCCTAGCTTGGTGGACTGATTTCTTCTTTTCTAGTTTACTCTTGTTGGTTTCTGGTTTTTTTCAGATATCTTCCTTGAGATTTTTGAGTTTTTTGAGTTTCTAGTTGACCTAGCTGGCTTGCTTCTCTCTTGCCTTTGGTTTTGTTATCAATGGCTTCTCCCATTGATGTGGAAACCAATGCCCAATGGACTAGGGCTACTTTTGTTGATGTTGTTGGAAATGGAATTGAAGTGTTTAAATATTTTGAACATTTGGTTTTTCCACAGAAATTACATGATGCAGCTGCAGGGAGGGGAGTTTGCTCTTTTGTCAATCCCATAGGGATTAAGGAAGGGGAACTTGCCTTCCTGTTCTCTTCACACAAAATTCAAGACCTCAATGCTTCTATCAAGTTTATTTTAATAGGAAAATTTCGGTATGGACATCCAAAGATGGATCTAGTGAGAAGGCATTTTATGGAATTAAAGCTTAAAGGTCCCTCGAGGTTGGCGTTATTAGATGGCAAACATCTATTAATTACTTTATTCACTGAAGAGGAATGTGCAAGAGTTTTTGCAAAATAGACACTGAGCATTAACGGAGTCCCTACGAAATTGATGAAGTGGACNTTGGGGTTATTAGATGGCAAACATCTATTAATCACTTTATTCACTGAAGAGGACTGTGCAAGAGTTTTTGCAAAATAGACACTGAGCATTAACGGAGTCCCTACGAAATTGATGAAGTGGACACCTGGATTTGATCCTGCTAAGGAACTCCCCATTGTTCATATGTGGCTTAAATTTCTTAACCTTCCCATTCAATACTATCATCAAAATGTACTCTTCAGTATTAGTAGAGTACTTGGCTGCCCTTTGAAAATTGATGCTCCAACTTTNTTGCTAAGGAACCCCCCATTGTTCATATGTGGCTTAAATTTCTTAACCTTCCCATTCAATGCTATCATCAAAATGTACTCTTCAGTATTAGTAGAGTACTTGGCTGCCCTTTGAAAATTGATGCTCCAACTTATAATTTGGCAAGGCCTGCTGCTGCTAGAGTGCTTGTAGAGAGGGATATCACACTCCCAGCGATTGACAGGGTGTGGATTAGAACTGAAAATGAGGGTTTTTGGCAGAAAATTGTGGTGGAGCAAAAACCTTATATTGCCAACATTGTAAAATGCTTGTCCATGATTTGGAGAAGTGTTATAGGCTTCATCCTCCTTCCAAAAAGAAAACTTCAGGAGATAAGGCTACTACTCCTAGGCCTTTAGAAGCAGTAGAACAAGAAGGGGAAAGAAGAGCAGGACCTGTNTAAATTTGGCAAGGCCTGCTGCTGCTAGAGTGCTTGTAGAGAGGGATATCACACTCCCAGCGATTGACAAGGTGTGGATTAGAACTGAAAATGAGGGTTTTTGGCAGAAAATTATGGTGGAACAAAAACCTTATATTGCCAACATTGTAAAATGTTTGGCCATGATTTGGAGAAGTGTTATAGGCTTCATCCTCCTTCCAAAAAGAAAACTTTAGGAGATAAGGCTACTACTCCTAGGCCTTTAGAAGCAGTAGAACAAGAAGGGGAAAGAAGAGCAGGACCTGTAACTACAAAATCTGAAATTATTGCTAATGTGACAGAACTACACATTAGTATAGTTGGGGTGCAGGAGGAAAATATTTCATCTGACTCTAGACTGATGGAAGCTACTTTACCAGATGACAGTTTATTAAATATTAATCCCATGAGGTTTGATGATCCTACAGTCAATACTCTAATAGATGTTTTAATTGATGAATGGCAGTTTCAGAAAATCAATAGAAAAAAGAAAGGCAAGCTGGATCTTAGGCAACCTTTGGATGGGCCCTCCACTGCTATGCTGGAACACCATCCTAGAACTAGAGGGAAGGGGAGGACCTTTTCTCAATGATTAAGCTCTTATGTTGGAATATTAGAGGTATTGTTCACCCCTCCTTACTAAAGAGGTTAATACATTTTGTTAATGTTCATAAAGTTTGGTGTTTTATCATTTTAGAACCCATGGTCACTAAGAATTCCTACAAAATTCTCAAAACATTCCCCAAATTAACTCATTATACTAATTCTAATAACAAGATTTGGCTTTTTTCCAGAGATGAACTTGATTGTACAGTTCTNCTCTTATGTTGGAATATTAGAGGTATTGCTCACCCCTCCTTACTAAAGAGGTTAATACATTTTGTTAATGTTCATAAAGTTTGGTGTTTTATCATTTTCGAACCCATGGTCACTAAGAATTCCTACAAAATTCTCAAAACATTCCCCACATTAACTCATTATACTAATTCTAATAACAAGATTTGGCTTTTTTCCAGAGATGAACTTGATTGTACAGTTCTTAAAACCATTCTTAATTCCTACATATTCAATTCTCTATTGGTGCTCAAGTTGGTTATGCTGCTTTTATCTATGCCAACAGTATTGCTTATAATAAGACTACTTTATGATCTGATTTAATTAATATTGGGCAATCTATTAACTCATTCTAGATTCTTAGTGGGGATTGGAATTGTCTTACATCTCCTAATGAAAGAAGAAGGGGAATACCACCTTCAATATCAGCCATGAATAGATTCAATAATTTTATTGCTGATTCTGCTTTATTTGATTTAGGCTTTCAAGGACTTAAATTCACTTGGAGGAGGGGTTCCATGTGGGAAAGGTTGGATAAAATGTTGGGAAATTCTAGATGGTTTCAGACCTTTCCTTTTACTACAGTTAATAATCTTGCCATGTCTGGCTCTGATCACAAGACTCTTATTTGCTCTATTCAAAATGCTGAATGTCCCAAAAAATCTGCTTTTAGATTTTAAAATATGTAGACTTTACATCCTAATTTTCTTGGTAAAGTTGCTAAGATTTGGAAGTCTGCTGGTGAGGTCAATTCCTGGAAAAATCTATGGCATCTTCAGAAGAAGGTGGCAGCTCATCTACAACATTGGAATTGGAATATTTTTTGAAATATCCATGAAAATCTGAGTAATGCTGAAAAGACAGTTCTAAAAAATGGAAGAGGGATTCCAAAGGGGTGTAAATTCTGAAGCTGATCTCCACAAAGCCAATGAAGAACTTATGCAAATTAATTATTCTGAAAGTTTTTTGAAACAAAAGGCTGCAGTTACAAAATTCATTGAGGGTGATAGAAACACAGCCTTTTATCATGCTTGTATTAATTTCAGAAGGAAGAACAATATGATTCTTTCTATCCATAATTATTCTGGCCTTTGCTTATCTGATGCTGAGGCTATTGCTCAGGACGCTGTAAACTACTTTCACAATCTTTTTAATGATCAACCATCCTCTAGAACCCAGATTAATGTTGTGCTACTATCTGATTGCCATAAGTATATCAATAGTTTGGACCTAAATTACATTCCTTTGGATGGTGAAATTAAAGCTGCTCTGGACTCTATTGATGGACAAAAGGTGGCTGGACCTGATGATTTTACTGCAATTTTTTATAAGACCACTTAGCCTATCATTAGTGGTGATTTTATTGCTGCTATGCAAAATTTCTTCAAGGGAATTGATCCCCCTAGGTACTTCACTACTTCCACTATAACTTTGATCCCTAAAAATTAAATCAGAAAATGTTGGGGTGATTTTAGACCTATCAGCTTTACCAATGTGGTGTCTAAAGTAATCAGTAAAATCATTGTCACAATGCTTCAACCACATCTTAAAAAACTAATCAGTAGTAATCAAGTGGCTTTTGTGAAAGGAAGACAAATCACTGAAAACATTTTATTAGCTCAAGAGTTGTTGTTAGATNTCATCTTCAAAAACTGACCAGTAGCAATCAAGTGGCTTTTGTGAAAGGAAGACAAATCACTGAAAACATTTTATTAGCTCAAGAGTTGTTGTTAGATCTTGAAATAAAATGTAGAGGCAGCAATATCATTTTAAGTTGGACATCAAAAAGGCCTATGACACCATAAATTGGGACTTCATTTTGGACACTTTAACTTCTAGGGGCTTCAATGGGGCTTTCACCAATCCGATCAAAAGATGGCTCAATTGCAATAATCATTCTATTTTAATCAATGAAAAGAGCCATTGGTTCTTGACTACTTCTAGGGGAATCAAACAGGGATACCCCTTGTACCCCACAATCTTTATTCTAGAAATGGACTATCTATCAAGGCTTCTAAATCATATGTTTGTCACTTCTCCTCATTTGGCATATCAGCACAAATCNGGGTTCTTGACTGCTTCTAGGGGAATCAAACAGGGATACCCCTTGTCCCCCACAATCTTTATTCTAGAAATGGACTATCTATCAAGTCTTCTAAATCATATGTTTGTCACTTCTCCTCATTTGGCATATCAGCACAAATCAAATATTAGTGTGTGTCATCTGTCTTATGCAGATGATGTTATTATTTTTTCAAAAGCTATAAAGACTGCAGTGAAGACACTTTATCAAGGACTCAAACATTTCCAAAAGGCATCATATATGAANGAGATGATGTTATTATTTTTTCAAAAGCTATAAAGACTGCAGTGAAGACACTTTATTAAGGACTCAAACATTTCCAAAAGGCATCAGGTATAAATCTTAATAAACATAAATGCCAAATTTTTACCAGCTCACACACTCTTCCACAGATTAAGCATTAGATTACCAAGTACACTGGTTTTAGCCTGACATCTCTACCTATCAATTATCTTGGTGTTCAGTTAATTAAAGGTAGAACATAACAAACTCAATTTAATGAGGTGATTGATCATATGAAGAGACAGTTTCAATGTTGGACTAATTCCTTCCTATCTAATGCTGGAAGAATAACTCTCCTCAAGAGCATTTTAACTATCATCCCTTCTTATGCCCATCAAATGTTCACAATGAAAGAAGGGACTCAAGTGCTAATAGAAAGAATTTTTAATAAATTCCTCTAGGCGGGACAGAAGAAACAATTTCATTGGTTATCATGGCAAAAGCTTTGTAAGCCTCTTCATGCAGGTGGTTTAGGGTTTAAAGATTTTCAGCAACTAAGCTTTATAAATCTCTGTAAACTGTGGATTAAGTTTAGGGCCCAAGACAGTCTGTGGGTAATTTTTATGAAAGGCAAGTACTGCAGGTCCCTTCATCCTAAGAAGGTTAGGAAAAGACTTGGTGATTCCAGGATCTGGACTAAATTGTTGGCGGTCAGAACCCATGCAGAACATCTATTTATTTAGGAGCTTAAAGAAGGGCAAATAAATTTTTGGTTAGATAAATGGACATGGAATGGGGAGAAACTGTCTTCCTCTAATTCAAACCCCAATTATCAGAATCAAGTGAAGGAGTTTTGGTTGGATAATCAATGGAATTGCAACATGCTGACTGCTATATTAACTGAAGAACAGATGCAATGGGTTAAGAAGACTCCTATCAATGCTGAAAATAAAGATAGAATCATTACTAGTTAAGCTCCTTCAAATAAGCTTTTAGCCTATATTTTTCAACAATCTTATCAATGGCAGCCAGTCCAATGGGGGAAAACTATATGGGGAAAGTGGTTAACACCCTCTATGTCTTTTTTCTGTTGGAGGCTATGGGAATCCTTACTTCCTAGTGATGATATTATTAAGATGAAAGGACTAAGATGGCCTTCACGTTGCTACCTGTGTCATACTACTGAAGAAAGTTTAAACCATTTGTTCTTCTCCTGTAATTTTTCCTAAAGAGTTTGGTCTGCACTACTGAATCAGCTTAATATTAATACTATAAAATGTCAGCTGAGACAAATTTCTATGAGTTTGGAAGGGCTGGCAGGAAGTTAATTTGCTAATTATTCCTTGTATTGTGGCATGGTTCATATGGATGTGTAGAAACCAAGCTTGGTTTGACAATACCAAACCTATGGAAAAGGCTGTGGTGTTTAATTGTACTTCCTATATGTAGAAATTAATTAAGTACCAAAAGTTTCCCAATATTTTCCACAATGGGGTGCCAAGGAGAAAATGATGCAAGTTTGCAAGCCAGTTTTGGTCCTTTGGACCCCTCCTCCATCTGAGTGGCCGAAGGTCAATACAGATGGAAGTTTCTCTTAGGAATATGCTGATGTTGAGGGTATTGTTAGAAACTCCAAGGGGAAGTGTGTGCTTTACTTTTCCTCTTTATCTTAGGCTTATGATGCACTAGAAGCTGAAATGATAGCCATTTATTGGGCTATATATATTGCCAATCACTGTAACATAAAAAATCTGATTGTAGAATCTGACTCCAGCACTTGTATCAAGATACTTTAAAAAGATGAAGCTCCCCCATGACATATTATCAGAATGGTAAATAAACTTTTGTGTTTCTTCAACAATGTTAGAGTGAAGTTTCAACATATCCTTAGAGAAGGCAATAATCCAACACACTTTTTGTCAGCAATGGGGAGGAATACACAAGAGATTTCTGTGGGGACTATACCTCCACCTCAACTAGCTTTTTTGCTACATGGTGATAATTTGTCCATCCCCCATCTTCATT
>JXCR01132356.1:137080-174185 GCA_002079205.1 Phalaenopsis hybrid cultivar
CTGAGTTAGTAGCTGTAGGGAGGGGGAGAGAGTTGTGGACACTTCAGGATGATTAGCATGAGCACCTTCTATAGCTAGATAATTAGCAGGTCGATTAGCTTCCCTATACATAAAAGAGAAATGGATTTTACTTTCAGTACTAAGCTTGTTGATTCTATGAATCCATTGGTTTATATGCCAAGAGGAAGACATCTTAGAATTTAGTAACTCCTTCAGCAGGGAGGAGTCCACTTTAGCAAGAATCCACTGCCAATTGTTCTTTTTACCAAAATTTAAAGCCCAGAAAAGTGCAGCAGCTTCAGTTTCCAAAGCATCATCAGCAATATAAGGGGCCTTGTAAAACAGCAAAGTCTTCCCTTTATGGTCTTTGAAAATTCCCCCAATGCATGCTCTCTTGTTTGTGTAGCTTCCATCAGTGTTTATTTTAATAAAAGGATAAGGAGGTCTCTCCCATCTCACCTTTATGATTTTGAATTGGTTGGCACCCATGTAAGTTGTGGTCTGCAGAATCCTGGGGAACTTCCTCCAGTGTATTAGTTTGTTTAGGTAAGCCCAGCAGTTAGTCATCACCCAAGTAGCACTAGCCTCCCTATTCTCATGTTTGGCCATATTTCTAGCCATCCAAATAAACCAAGCCACAATGAAGGGAATTGGCTTGAGGTTTATCCCTTTCCAATCTTTAATGCAGTCAATAATGTTGTCCCAACCAATGTTAATCAGATTTATGTTCATTTGGGAAGTTAGTTTACTCCAAACCTCCTTGGCAAAGTTACACCTGAAGAAAAGGTGATCCCTTGTGTCCTGATCTAGCTTACATAAATAGCATCTTGAAGGGCCTTTCAGGCCTTTTAGTTTCAGGATATCATCAGTTGGCAGAAGGTTGTTGATAACTCTCCAAGAGAAGAACAACATAGAGGGGGTGAGATGTTTTTGGCAAGTGGAGATGTTCCACTGGCAAGAAACCCAGCTATACAGGTAATTCTGAATGTCTTTAGAGATACTAGCATTAGTCCTGTTCAGCAGGATGAGTTTATCCTTTTTATTTCTGTCAAATTGTATTGTAGAGATGTAGTTTGCAGACTGCTCCTTTAGTAATCCCCTCAAGAAGTCCTCAGACCAACCATTACCAACCCAACAGTCTTTAACCAATAAATCCCCCTCCTTTTCATCTCGCAGAGGTTCCAAACAGTCATTTGAACACCGGTTGTCTTTCCAAAAATTAACATTCCCTTGTCCCAACTCCTATCTGAGTAGCTGGTCAATGTCATCTCTAGCCTTGAGCATCTGGACCCAAATTCTGGAGTCTCAAACCTTCCTAGTGACCTCCCCAGGATGGACAGACTTGCAATATTTGGCCATCATAAAGTTGGCCCATAAGCTTTCATTTTGTCTGAATTTAATCCGCAGCTTACATAGGCTAATGTGTTGCATCTGATGCAAGCCTTTAAAAACCAAACCACCAGCCTCCCATGGTTTAGCCACTTTTTGCCAACTAGCCCAAGCCACTTGTTTTTTGTTTCTAGCCCACAAAAATCTGTTGAAGGTTCTTTCCAGCAGCAAAGATGTGCTTCTTTTCATTAGAGCCACTTGGAGAGCATACAAGGGGATAGAGGTAAGAATGTTCTTCAGTAGGGTGATCCTACCCTCATTGGACAAAAAGGAGTTAGACCACCTCAGAAGAGTAGAGGTTAACTTATCAATAACCTCATCAAATTGGATCAGCTTTGTTCTTCCTCTAGTGAGATGAATCCCCAAATATTTGAAAGGGAGGCTCAAACTAGAGAACCCAGTGTAAGAATGCATTCATTGCTTGATTGGTAGAGAGGCTTTTTTGCTAATCAAAATCTCAAATTTTTCCTTGTCGACCTTTAGCCCAGACACCTCTTGGAACTGTTGCAGACATCCCATAATGTACTTTATAGCAGGCTTAGAGGCCCTAGTGAACAACAAAATGTCATCAACATAGATCAGATGGCTGATGTCCATCCTAGATCTATTGTGATAAGAGTTAAAGGTTTTCCTCTTCCCCTTGCAGTCCATAAGTCTAGAAAAGTAGTCCAACACTAGTATGAAAATGGTGGGGGACAAAGGGTCCCCTTGTTTAAGTCCTTTGGTGGCTTTAAAGAAACCATGAGATTTCCCATTTATGAAAACTGAGTTTGTGTTGTCCTCCAGCCATCTTTTAATCATCTTGCAGCAATCCCTGGAAAAGCCCCTAGCTTCCAAATAGTCAATGATGAAGTCCCAGTTAACCATGTCATAAGCCTCTGCAAGGTTTCTCCAAATCCTGCAGAAGTTCTTGAGCCAGAAGGATATTATCCCCAATACTTCTACCTNTCATTAGATCAAGCTTAATGATTGCATTACCCCCTCTGCAAGGTTTCTCCAAATCCTGCAGAAGTTCTTGAGCCAGAAGGATATTATCCCCAATACTTCTACCTTTAACAAAAGCAGCTTGGTTAAATATGATAAGGTGAGGTAAAACTGGCTGAAGCCTGTTGACAATGATTTTGCTTATCATCTTACTTATGACATTGTTTAAACTCAGAGTTCTGTACTACATCCACCTGTCCTTGATAGAAGTCTTTTGGATAAAAATAATAGTAGAGGCACTGAAATAGTTAGGGAGTGAGTTTTTTTTAAAAAAGTGTTGAATATCTATGATCACCTCTTCCTTGATGACATCCCAAGCCTTCTTATAGAAGCAGAAGTAAACCCATCAGGTCCAGCTGATTTGGAACTGTCAATAGAATTCAAAGCAGCCTTTATCTCTTCCTCATCAGGGATATCATTTAAGTGCAGATTGGTAGTGTACTTCTTACTGTCAAAGAACAAATTTCTATCAATTTGTTCTCTATCCTTAGTGGTCTCATTAATTAGGCTTTAGCAATATTGCACAACACTTTCAGTAATGTCCTCATCCTTCCTAAGCCAAGTACCATTATAATCTTTGATAGAGTGTATANTTTTAAAAAAAGTGTTGAATAGCTATGATCACCTCTTCCTTGATGACATCCCAAGCCTTCTTATAGAAGTCAGAAGTAAACCCATCAGGTCCAGCTGATTTGGAACTGTCAATAGAATTCAAAGCAGCCTTTATCTCTTCCTCATCAGGGATATCATTTAAGTGCAGATTGGCAGTGTACTTCTTGCTGTCAAAGAACAAATTTCTATCAATTTGTTCTCTATCCCTAGTGGTCTCATTCATTAGGCTTTGGCAATACTGCACAGCACTTTCAGCAATGTCCTCATCCTTCCTAAGCCAAGTACCATTATGATCTTTGATAGAGTGTATAGTGTTGCATTTCCTTTGGTATTTGATGCAGGCATGGTAGAATTTAGTATTCCTATCTCCATCAGCAAATTTAGTTTTTGCAGCCTTTTGTTGAAGGAAGTGATCCTGCCACTGGATGGCATTTAAAAGTCTCTCATTAGCCTCAAGGAGAACAGCCTCATCAATCCTTCCTTTGCTATGCTCCTCCTCCAGCTCAGTTACCTCCTTTTCAGCCTTATCAACAATCTGTAGGAGGTCTCCAAAGGTATTCCAGCTCCACAGTTTAAGGGCTTTAGCAACCCTCTTCTGATTAAGCCAAAGGTTGATAAATGGGTCAGGGTGAAGGTCTTTCTTCCACTGATCTTTAATAATATTCAAGAAAGTTAAATGCTGAGACCAAACATTCAAGTATCTGAAGGAGCTTTTCTGGTTAGCCATCTTATTCCCAATAGTAATCAGTAAAGGCCTGTGATCAGACCCAGCAAGGCTTAAATGGGTAACAGATGTCTGCAAGAACTGTTGGATCCAGTTGTCATTGGCCAGAACTCTATCCAGCCTTTCCCACAGCTCCTTCCTTCTCCAAGTAAAGGTAGGACCACAAAAACCCAGGTCAAATAATCCAGTTTTTTGGATGTTGTCATTGAAGAAAGATATATTAATGGGGTTGGGAGGTCTGCCCCCCTTCCTTTCAGCAGGAGATGAGACACAATTAAAGTCTCCTCCCACCATCCAGGCCTTGTCAACAGAACCTTGGATGAGCTGCAGGGATTCCCACAACTCAATTCTAGCTGCTTTAGAACATCCAGCATAGACAAAGGAAGCAAAGACTTCCTTATCCATAAATTTGAGATTAAAATGTAAGATTTGGGTATGGTTAAGTAGGATAGAGCACTGCATTTCTTTCCTACAAAAAACCCAAATTTTGTTGTTGATGTTAGTAAACAAATTGAATCCAGGGAAGACTTTAGCAATTTTCAAAGTGTTGAGGTGAACCATAGGTTCCAAAATGGCAATACACCAAAGTTTGTGCTTCTTATTCAGATATTTGAGTCTTTTCAGAGATAGGGGGTGGGCAATCCCCCTAATGTTCCAACATAACAAATTAATCATGGGGAAGGGGGAGAAGAGTAAGGTTGGGACCTGGACCTAGTCCTCCCTCTATATTTGTTTGAACCCATTCTTATCTGATTAGCATTGACCTCCAAAACCTGAAGCTCCTTTCCTTTCCCAAGGTCTTGTCCTTCTTCTTTGTAATTCTTTTTCTTCTTAGTTTTCTAGATTTGCCACTCTGACTCCAGCTCTTTGTTCATGTCTTCTACTAGTTTCTGACAAGGGGGTTCCACCACTGGATCCACCACTGGATTCATCACATTTCTAGGAGGAGGGGAGGTAAACACTTCCCCCACTGACTCAGCCTCTGGATGGATCTCTATTTCCTTATCCTTTGTAGTTATTTGGCCAACTGCTTTGCTGCCACCTCTCTCTGTCTTCTCCACACAGTGAGGGTCCATTTGAGTGGGGGGCTTCTCATTCCCTTTAGCATACACTGTCTTCTTTTGCACTTCTGTATTCCCAGTTTCCTGGATTTTGTTAGTGGCATCCTCCAACTTATGCTAAGGTTGGTGGTGAGTTCTTCTAATCGGAGGTTTCAATCTGTAGCATCTCTCCCTATTATGTCCAAACATTTTGCAATGTTGGCAGTAGCGAGGCCTTTGCTCCATGATGAATTCTTGCCAAAAACCTCTCTGAGTGTCCACAATCCATATTCTCTTAACATCAGGGAGAGTCACATCTCTTTCCACTAAGATTCTTGCACTGGCTGGTCTTGCCTTGTTAAAAGTAGCAGCATCAACCTTCAAAGGTGTACCCAAGGTGCACCCTATATTGAACAAAGCATTCATTTTAAATAAATGCAAAGGCAGCTTAGGTAGCTTAAACCAAATAGGCACTGTGGGAGGGTCTTGTGATGGATCATAATCATGTGACCATTTTAAAACTTTCATTTTTGTTCTAGCAATTATGATGGATTGCTTTGCAAAAAAATATGGCATAGTCCTCCTCTTTAGTCAGTTAGATTAGGAGGTGTCTACCATCCAATAGCCCTAGCTTCCATTCTAAAATGTTCAGGGATTCAAAGTATTTTCTGACTAGCTCCATCTTTGGATGTCCCAAGCTGAATTTACCAATTAGAGTGAACTGAACCTCCAAGTTTAAGTCAGCAAGCTCATTTTCAGAAAAAAGGGTAGCAGGTTCCCCATATTTAATACCCATAGAGTGAATGCAGGCTGCAGATCCTCTTCCAGCAATAGTGTTATGAAAGTCCTGAGGGAAGACAAGTAAATTAGGATCCAGAAAAGGGGAGGGAGGATTACCCACCACTCCAGCATAGGTGGCTTTGGTCCAATGCAGGTTGGTTTCCAAATCAATAGAGGTGTTCATGATTCACCAGACCAGGACCCCAAAACAGGATCCAGGCCAAAATAAAAAACTAGCAAGGGAAGTAAAGGATAGCAGACAACTGCTACCCAAGCAAGAGAACTTCCCAAAGGCAGCAAACCACAACTTCCAAGCAAGTTAAAAGTTCACCAAGGAAAGAACGCAAGAAGCAGAGGAGCTTGAACTACCCAATGAAACAGTAAAACAGCAAGAAACCTCAACAACCCCAGCAAGTCCACCAAGAACAAAACAGAAAGATCCAACACAACAAAAAAGCTTCTTCAAGAACCAGCCAACACCCAGAATAAGCTTCCCAGCAACACCAGTCAGCTCCATTACTGCCAAAAGCCTAGCAGAGCTCTGCTAGATCGAGCCGCCACCTCCATCTTATATTATATATATATCTTGCTGTCANCAGATCTCAAACTATTGTTTTAATGTCTGTCAGAGCTAGCGGAGCGTCAGGTTCCAGATCTCGGTGAGAAGCCATTGTGGATGAGGCATCAAGAGAAGCTAAGGATTAAAAATGGATTTGGATATCTGTCTCACTCTCACTCACTGGAGCACACAGACACTCTTTCTACGTCTGTCTCTAAGTTGCTTTACAGGGTCCTTCGCCTAACTCGATTTCTCTGCATCTGTGGTAAGCTGGAAAGGAAATAACCTGCGAAATAGGTTATGTGAGACTCACATGTTAGCCAATGGAAGCAATTTACCTCTCTGTCTTCTTCCAGAAGGGAAAGAATAATGACTTACAGTTTACAGTCCAATTCTAATGAGGGAAAAATTGGAATGTAAGAAAACGATAGTGATCGTGTCATGAGTTTGAGGAACAATATTAAGATGTAAGAGTGAATAAATTTTTGGACACTAAATTATTACTTGAAGCGATATTATTTGGTGCGTTTTGTTAAACTAAGATTTTTTGTATTATTTTATATATATATANTAATCCAACATACTTTTTGTCAGCAATGGGGAGGAATACACAAGAGATTTCTGTGGGGACTATACCTCCACCTCAACTAGCTTNTCAGCAATGGGGAGGAATACACAAGAGATTTCTGTGGGGACTATACCTCCACCTCAACTAGCTTTTTTGATACATGGTGATAATTTGTCCATCCCCCATCTTCATTATACGTAAAGGTCTCTCTCTCTCTCTCTATATATATATATATATATTATTTAAAGAGAAACTCGTGGCTCCCTACGCGTTAATTTTAAAAAAAGAGTTACAAAGGCGGGTGGAAATAAAGGAACCCCAACTAAAAGCAAAAGAAAACACATGATGTTCCTAGAGGTTTCATTTTCCAATTACAACTCCACACAAAAAATGCAAAAAAGCATAAAGTTAANAAAGAGCAACTCGTGGCTCCCTACGCGTTAATTTAAAAAAAAAGAGTTACAAAGGCGGGTGGAAATAAAGGAACCCCAACTAAAAGCAAAAGAAAATACATGATGTTCCTAGAGGTTTCATTTTCCAATTACAACTCCACACAAAAAATGCAAAAAAGCATAAAGTTAACGTAAACCTAAAATTACATGTAACCTAAAAGGTATACCAAATAAAAGAAGTATACCCAAAATTGACATGTATATGATAACACAAAAAAAGTCGCTGTTGTGGAGGGTAGACGTCAGAGCAAGTCCCCTCAAAGCCAAGCCTTGCGATCTTCTAATCCAGATATAANTCCAAAATTGACATGTATACAATAACACAAAAAAAGCCACTGTTGTGGAGGGTAGACGTCAGAGCAAGTCCCCTCAAAGCCAAGCCTTGCGATCTTCTAATCCAGATATAACAAACGTGGTGATCTCAACACATAGTAACAAACCATTATATACTGTAGCACAAATCTAAAATCCTGCAATAAAGAGCAGCCCAAAACAAACTGCAAAAGAAAATTTTGGCAAGGGAAAAATGGATAGTGACCTAAGTAGACCGATTCCATAACAAAAAGTTGCAACATAGAGGACACCAAAGCTTCAGGTGAGTAAGGTAGCAGCCCCAAAAGAAGTCATAATAAACTTGATATAAATTTTCCAGTAAAGCAAAATGTCCCATTTGAATATAATCATTATAGTATAATAAAAACCTCCAATATATTTTATCAAATCTGCAAGGAGGCAAAGCCAAGCATCAACCACCAAAATAAATGAATAGAGTAATCAATATAAGGCTTCATATAAAATGTAAGAAGATTGTAAGCCATAATAATCAGTAAAACCACCAGGATGCCAAAGCAAAAAAAACTCAATTGAAAAACAGGAAAAAAGGCTTAAAGTCCCCAGTTGGGACCGAAGAAGGCCCCTAAAGTCTAATATAAGGTGTTGAGAGTGAATCACCATTCAAAAGTATGTTTAAATGAGAAGGAGGATGAACCCCATGGAGCAAGATAGTGGCATCCTTACCCTTCCTAGCCAACCAATTTTTCAGTGCATTACCTTCTCGATAAATGAAAGACAATTGAATAATCAAATTATACCTCTCAATAATATCACAAANACAAGGAGGCAAAGCCAAGCATCAACCACCAAAATAAATGAATAGAGTAAGCAATATAAGGCTTCATATAAAATGTAAGGAGATCGTAAGCCATAATAATCAGTAAAACCACCAGGATGCCAAAGCAAAAAAAACTCAATTGAAAAACAGGAAAAAAGGCTTAAAGTCCCCAGTTGGGACTGAAGAAGGCCCCTAAAGTCTAATATAAGGTGTTGAGAGTGAATCACCATTCAAAAGTATCTTTAAATGAGAAGGAGGATGAACCCCATGGAGCAAGATAGTGGCATCCTTACCCTTCCTAGCCAACCAATTTGCCAGTGCATTACCTTCTCGATAAATGAAAGACAATTGAATAATCAAATTATACCTCTCAATAATATCACAAANGTTTTAACATCGTACGTACAACACACACACACACAAAAGAAGATGATGCAAAAGCAGTATGAGGAGCAACCAAGATTTTTAGGTGGAAAAAAGTCTTGAATGGAAAGAAACACGTGGTCTAGTTCAGTCAAAGTAATTCACTATATGATTATAAGTGCATTGATCCACACGTTTCCAAAATTAAAAAAATGAAATTATAATGTCGATAATTATATAAATACAATATTTATCCAACTTTAATAAGTATAAGTGGGCTACAACAAACGTAACTCTTGAAAATAATAGGTAGCTAGCAGTAAAGGTCATAATTGGCCTCTACAAATGTTATAGTTAGTCATAAAGGTTGTAGTAGGTGGCTGCAATAGCTTCAATTGGCCACAGAGATCATGATTTGAGACTGCAATAACGACAGCTGGCCGCAGAGCCAATATTTAGCAATAGTAATAGAAGTTGAACAAATTGTCCTAGTTGATCTCATATGACATGGTTGGTAGCTTTATTAATATTTATTTGTCACAAAGTTCGTAGTGGAAATATGCAGTAGTAATTGACCATATAAGTCATAGTTGATAGTTGCAAGTGTGTCAATTAGCCTGAGAGTTCTTAGTGGGTAGTTGTCGTAGTAACTGCCCACATAAGTCGTCGTTGGTGGCGACTGAGCCACATAGGCCAAAGTAGGAAGTTACAAAAGTAATTGGCCACATAAACCATAGTTGGTAGCTACAAGCGCACTAGTTGGCCATAGATATAACAATGGGAAGTTGTAGTAGGAACTCACCACGTAGGCCTTAGTTGATCACATAGGTCGTAGTTGGCCACATATGTCGTAGTTCGATATTGTATTAGTAGTTAACTAAATAGATCGTAGTTGGACACTTAAGGCGATTGGTTGTTGTGGTGTCGTTAGTTGGCAGGAGACGCCGTCGTAATTGGCAGTTGTATGGTTGCTCACGAAGAACATAATAGAAGACTACAATTACAATAGTTGACCACATAGGCCGCAATGGAAAACCACTGTAGTAACCGACCACACAGGCTAGTTGCAAGAGTGTCAGTTGCCCACAAAAGGTTGTAGTAGAAGGCTATAATGATAACAATTAGACATGTAAATTATAGTGGCTAGATACAACAGTAATTGAACACATAGGCCATAGTGGGTCATTGTCTGAGTGCTTCCCCATTGTTAGTTTTGTAATCAAGTAGAGTTGTGTTCAGTATTTCTTGGATTTGACCTGACTTGATCGAATCATAAGTTGTTCATGTTTGATTTAAGTTTGAGATGAGTTTTCATATATATATATATATATATATATTCATTCATACTTGACTTCATTTGTACCCGACTTATTTTTCTTAATTGATAAAAGAGCGCTTAATTTTCACATAATATTAAAATTTTGATTTGTAGTTGATATTTCATATAAAGCTAATTAGCAAACTAAAAGTTTAAATAAGTATTTGATTTTCTATGTAAAATTTTTAACTAATGATTTTACAATTATAAATAAGTAATAAATATGTTTTAGAAAAATATCTAACTAGTTTAAGTACTAGTTTCTTAATATATATAAGTTCTATATAAACTTTCTTACAATTAAATAATATAAATGAGTACTTACAAATGATTTTATTGAAAAAAAAGAACAAATTATATATTAATTTTATTTACATTTTGATATTAACTTACTGTATATTTTTATTAAATATATAATTGAATGACTTCAATTCAATCAAATTTTATTCAAACAATGCCTCATATAAATGTAGAGCATTTAACAAATTGTTGAACAACAAACAAGTTTGTTCATGAAAATTAACAAATGATTTGGGATATGTTCAAATTTGGTTCATTTAAACTTTGAGTTAAAAAAAAAAAGTTCAAACTTATTTATTATTAATTTGGAAAACATAATCGATTATTAATGGAGCCATTATAAAATCTTCTTCAAGTGCATTGGTTTATTTACAACCCTACCCATTGTATCTAGTCCTTGGGATTCTCGAAAATCAAATTGTCTTAGGTACATTTACACTAATACAACAACAATAACAACAAGCCACTAAGTGGGGTCTTCTACATGAATCCTTTTTCTCCATTTTGTCCTATTAAGTGTCATATTTAATTCTAACTGATTAATATCATTTTTTATACAATATGCAAAAGACTTTGTAGATCTACCTCTTCCTTGCTTAACATAAGTCAAATCTAAAATATCTACTCTTCTAGCAGGATCATTAGATGGTTGGCGGTTAATGGACCAAACCATCTAAGATGACTCTCTCTAATCTTGTCTGTCACTAAAGCTACACCAACCCTATCACAAATTTATTCATCCACCTAAGCATTCTCATCTAAGTAAGATATAACTTTGTTTTATGCTTATCTTTTAAAGGTCAACATTCTGCACCAAAGTGCATTGAAGGTCTCACCATCTTATAAAATTTTTCTTTTAGTCTAATTGACAGTTTTTTATCACATAGTAGGCCCGATGGATTTCTCCACTTCAACAAGCCAACTTTAATTCGACTAATGACACCTCCATCTTTATCACCATCACTTTGAACTATGTATCCAAGATATCTAAAATGCTAACACATTTTAATGATTTGATCATCGATAGTTACAACTCTAGCACTAGAGCTACTACTATCAAAATGTCATTTCATTTATTCAGTTTTAGATCTACTCAAATGAAGGCCTTTAGACTTCAATATAACTTTCATAATTCAATCTTTTCCTAAAATCTTTCTGTAGACTTATCCACAAAAAGGTTAGCATCAGTAAAAAATATACACCAGGGTACATCCTTCTGTAAATGTCCTGTAAGAGCATCGATAACTAAAACAAAAAGATATGGGCATAAAGCCCAACCTTGATGTAATCCAATAGAAATATGAGACTACTTGGTCAAAGCTCCTTCTGTTCAAACACAAGTAACAACTCAAGTATACATACTTTAATGACTTGAATATATGTCGTATCAACAACTTTCTTCATTAGAACTCTCCAAAGGACTTCTCTTGGAATCTTATTGTAAGCTTTTCCTAAATCAATAAAAATCATATGTTGACTCTCCTTATTCTCTCTGTACTTCTCCATCCAACCTTTCAATAAAAGTATCGCTTCAATTGTTGTCCTGCCCAACATAAATCTAAAATGATTGTGAGAAATATTTTTTTATCAATTCTTAACCTATTTTCAACTACCCTCTCCCATTATTTTATGACACATCAACTTAATTTATTTATAATTTGCACACTCTTGTGCTTCCCCTTTATTGTAAAAAATGGGGATCAAAATACTATTTCTCCATTGCTCATGCATCTTTTTTGTTTTTAAAATAATATTAAGGAGTTTAGTAAGCCAAGCAACTCCCAAATATCTTAAATATTTCCACACTTCACTTAGGACATCATCAGGATCTACTCATTTCCCACACTTCGTTTTCATTAAAGAGTTCTCAACTTTTTTTTTTACTAATGCGACGGTAAAGACTAAACGTTTTATTTTTATTAACGATATTAAGATCACTACGGTCGATCATATTTTCATAAATTAAATTAAAAAAAAAATTATCAAAATAGCTCATTCACCTATACAAAATGATTAATCAATTTTAAAAAACCCAAAGCATTTGGAATCAAATTAAAATAAGAATTTAGTCACAGCTCATCAAATCCCAATCCATTCTCATGTGATCTTTCGTTGGAGAGAAAGCTTTCCATTAGTAGACAAGATATGAGGACGATGATGAAATCTGAGTGTTTCTCTATACCGACATAAATAATGAATCACTGAATTAATAATTTTCACCATGTAAAACTTTCATTTTTTGATCAGATTTCTCAAGACCATGCAGAAATTTTTCATACGTTTTCACAGCATGCGAAACCAAGTAGTATATATATTTGAAAATGATAATATTAATTAAAATTTTACGTTAAATTGTTGTTTTAGATATTCTTTGCTATGCATAACTTTTAATATTATTTGAATTATATATTTTTATTAATTAAAATGTTTTCTCATTTCACGTGCAAGTTTAAGAAGGCGAAAAGTAAATAAATTAAAATATTTTAATAAAAAAAAAAAAAAACTAAAATATAATTATTGTATGACCCAACCAGATGCTCAAATTAAGCCCCACTAACTCTGGGACAAATAACTATACTGCAGAAGTATAAGCTTTAGAGCTTCTGTGGATGTCGATCCCAAATCACTATCACATGTAACCCACTTTTTATTGTTTGCTCTTTTTTGTTTATAATCTCCTACTTTTAATTCAGCGTTGAAATTTGGAACTCGCCTCTTTAATATGTTAAAATCAGTATGAATCTAGTTGTGTTAGAGATTTATTTATAGAAAAGAGGTAAATTGGTCGTTTTTTATTGTTATTAGTTAGTCCTAATGCTCTCTCATTTATATGGGAGATTAGAGCTGAATTTATATGTAGAGTTGTAATTATGTTATGGTTGATTTTTTTTTTTCCTCTCAATAGCATCTCTTCGTGAACTTAGTCGATTTGCGCCGAATCAGGTAAATCACACCATTATTTTCCGCATTGTTTTGTACAACAATTGTTATAAGAGTTGGATTGGCGCGATTCCTGGAAAGAGCGGCTGCAATTATGGCAAAGTTGCAAACACAAGAAAAAGAGATTATATCAAGTTAGTTTACAAGTTCTAATGGAGCCATAGGTAATAGAATGTCATCAGGTATTTTAACATCCACGCGGTGTTGATAAAAAATGTTAATTCGTCAGTTGGTTACGCATCAAGTCAAGGCTGATGTAGTGAGATTTGAAGACAAAGAAAAAATTGGAATGTCGTGATCCGAGGTGATGAATGTTTTATGTTGCTTTAATCTGGAGGAAGTTATTAATAGTGAAGAAGTTCCTGAAGAGATGTCAGCAAGAAATTATTTGAGGATGAACCGGAGTGGTTACAGCTTATATCCAAAATTATTTATCTCATGAGATCAAATATGGTGTTAATGATGTAAACTTGTCTAGAAAACTGTGGATGATGCTACGAAACAAATATCTTATATATAACGTAGTAAATCATCACTATATGAAGCGTCGACTCTACATATTTCACATGAGATGTGGGCTTATTATTGATGAACACTTGAAGGATTTTATAAAGCTTTTGGCAGATATGTTTAATCTGAATGATGAGGTTTGAGATGAACATAAGTCAAATTCTTCTAATACACTCCTGGATGAGTACAAAAACTTCCCGATAACACTCATTATGGGAGGGAGGTCTTAAATTATGGTGAGGCAACTATAGTGTTGTTGAACCATGAGTTCCGCTGAAGAGATAAGGAATCCACAAAGATGAAGTCAGCTGAAGCACTTCCACTCCAATGTGAAAATTTTGAGAAGAAAAATAAGGCAAAAGGTTGGCAAAAAAAATACTTCTCATAAGTAAGATAAATCTCGGCATGATCTTAAGAAAAATCAATGTGCTTTCTATTTATATACTGACCATTAGAAGAAAGATTATCCAAACTTGAAGAAAAAGAGATAGATTTTTCTTTATGGTGAGACAATCCTATCATGGAAATGTGGGATGAACCAGATTCAAATGTATCATTATTTATAGTTTCTCATAGTTTGTATAAAAATGATTTATGCTAGATTTTGAAAACAAGTGCTATCTATCACATTTGTCTCCATCGACAATAGTTTTGTACGTAGAAGAAGCTTGATAATGTTATAGTGACAATGAGAAATGATCAAGCTTATTATACTATTAGCACATGAAACATCTTTATCAGAATGTATGATGGTATTGTGAGAGAGCTAACTATTGTTAGACATTTTCTAAATATTAGAGAATATTCATTATCAATTGGGGCCTTAGAGGTCCATGTCTACAAGTTATTTATTGAGGGATAATTTTTGAGGATATGTCATGGAGCATTAATTTTTATGAAGAGAGTTCATCATCACATCCTTTACTCTTATTGATGATTCTTCTAACACCACTACATTATGGCATATGGAGCCAGCTCATGATGGAGAGATTTCAATTTAGATGTTGGTGAAGCAAAGATTGATCAAATAAGTGAGCACCTAAAAGTTTGATTGATATGAATATTGTCAGTTTGACAAAAAAACATGAGTGTATTTCAATACTACCAGTAAAAAAATTAATTTATAGTATCACACAAATTTTTGTGGCTCAATGAAGACATAACTATTGAACAAGCAGAGATACATTATCTTTTTTATCAATGATTACTCGAGATATGTTTACGTGTATACCATGAAGCACAAGAGCAATATACTAGAAATTTTCATGACAATAAGAAGTGGATTGAGACTCATACTGACAAAATGTTCCAATATATCAGATTAGACAATAACCATAAATACATATCAGTTGCATTCTGAAAAGAGTACTAGAGTGCTGCTATAAATCACCACTTCACTATCCAAGAGAAATAGCAGCAGAGAAACTTTGGTGGATAAAATTTGGCATATATTGTCTACTGTTGGGTTTGATAGAATTTATTGTGTTGAGATCATATATTATGCTTATCACTTAGTGAACCATTTGTCCTCTACACCTATTCAAAAGAAGACCCCAAAGGAGATGTGGTCGGAGCATCTGTGCTAGAGATCTTAAGCATATGAGAGAGTTTGACTATCCAGCTTATTATCAAGTGAAGAATGACAAACTTGAACTACAAGTAAAGACGGCAATCCTCATTGGATTTAGGCTTGAGTTAAAGGCTTCAAACTTTATGATCAGGCAAAGATGAAGATATTCATTAGCAGAGATACTACATTTGATGAGTCGAGCTTCTAAAATCCTCGGGACTCGAAGCAGGTGGAGAGATCAATTGGGACTATGGATATGCAACAAATGTTAAAGTTTGATGCAACTCCATGTATTTCAAAAATTTTATCCACTTCTATTCAAGTAATTGTTGTAGCTGCAGCTCAAGAGGGACCTATTGATAGCGCTCAAGAAGAGGTAGAAGAAGATATTGGTAATAAGACCCCAACCCAGAAATCTATTATTAAGAGCAGGATTAGGCGCCAAAATATCCAAAAAACTATCTTGGTTTAGGGATCACATTGCATTTGCACTTTTGGCCATGAAGGCTGAAATTTCTTATCTCAACAAGGAAGTTGTGGATAGCTTAGATAGTGATTTGAAGAGGGGAAATAGATGAAAAGATAAAGTATCTTTGAAAAAAAGCTACAAATGGTGACTACATGGTAGTCACGTAGGCAATAATGAAAGCAATATGAATGTAGGGTCTACTTGATGACTTGCAAGTTGATCAAGAGTTTATTATGGTATTTTGTGATTGTTAGAGTGCGATATTTTTTGCAATGAATTTAGTTCATCATGCCCAAAGAAAACATACAGATATGAACTAACACTTTGTTCATGACATGATTGATGATAATAAAATTTGTTAAAGAAGATAATTAGGAAGAAGAATCTAGTGGACATGCTCAAGAAAGTACTACAAGCCAAGAACACACAATACAGGAATGTAGTCGATTTTCGACCGTCTCAGTCCGTTGGTTATCAATGAATAAACCATTACATATTAAATTTTTGGTTGGTTATCAATTATTTTAAGACCATAGCTAAAATGTTTGTCTATAATTTATAAACCGACGGGACTTCCGACTATTTTTTTATCGACGTCTTTTCGATGCACATTGATAGAAGTTTTTAAATAGCTCAAAAACTTCAAAATCACTGTCAGTTGTTGTTGATTTCTAATAACTCACGACCTAACCATCGAAAATTATTGACTGGTTAACTATCAAAAAAGTGTCACAGTCTGTCATTTTTATGATGTAGTGGATCCATCAGTTAGGTATCGAGAGTGTGTCAGTATTTTAACTGATGAGGAACCCATCAATTAGTAGTTAGTTTTTATTGAAATAATATCTGTCAAATACTCATTGGTAATAGGATCATAATATAACTAATGGTTTAGGTCATCAGTTATAATAATGATTAATGTAATCTTCATCGGAAAACTAACGGCAAGCCGTCAGAAACTTGTAGTATAAAAAGAAATTTTGTTAATTAGTGCATATAACTAATTAACTAAATTTTGGAATATAGGTACTATCAATGGTAAATTAATGGAATTAGTTGATATTATGATTCATAGAAAAATTAATATCTTATGTATTCAAGAAANAGATGTGAAGTAGTCGTCGTCTCTTTTTTCATGGTTTATGATAGCATGTGACAAAAATAGTTGCCACTTTGGAGGACGAATTAGAAATGAGAGAATTATATTGACACATGCTTAATTAAGTTATTAATTATGTTTTTATAATTTAAATTTTGAGTATGAAATTTTTATGCGGGGTGATTGTAATAATAACCTCTTAAGTTATAATTAACTATATACAATAATAATAATAATAATAATAATAATAATAATAATAAGAATAAGAATAAGAATAATAAGAATAATAATAATAATAATAATAATAATAATAATAAATGAAAATGAAATGAAATTTGTTAGGACACTAGCGAAGCAGGTGTTGTTCGATCATTTCTCCCACCGTCCTCGGGAAAATGTAAGAGAGTTTATCCTCTTCTTTGTTGATTTGGACCCAATGAGATAATCCAAATGGAGTGAGAGAAAGAGGAGGAGGAGGAGGAAAAATGTTGTAGAAATATTTTACTAGGAAGGTCGAGTATCTTGTAACACTTTCCATTCATGAGTGGCTCGAAACGAGCTTTTGAGCATTCGTCGTGGAGAGAAATCAAATCCACAAGTTTCATGAGCTCCAATTGAGGCTACATGGGGGCTCTAAGGCAGTGTCTAGTATCCTATTTTAAGATGGATTTACATATTGATTTAACGTAAATCCACAAAACACATTTTTAGCTCCGCCAAATCCTTCCTTCGACCTAAATCCAAAAATCCCTCCGACGTTTGGGAGTTATTAAATCCGATTATGAGGTGGAATTACGGGGATCACATGCTATAGTGTTAAATCATGAAATAATATGCAAAACATTCCATACGGATTCAATTAGATTTAAATGAAATCATACCAAACATAATTTCAGATTTAACATTATTGGATTTAATAAATCCAGATTTATCTGATTTAGTAAATCCTTCTGAACTTATATTCTAAGTTCAATCAAACACCTCCTAAGTGTTTGTGAGTTCCCGAGAGCAGAGAGCTGCTCAGGCTTGCATTCCTATTCCTTCGACTAAGTGAACCTTTCAAAGGAGGGTTTCCCGTTTTAATGGCATAGAAGAGTGAAGGTGGTAAGCTACTTCGACGAGCCCTCATGCAATTTCAACCGTTCGAGAGGGAGAAGAAGGAAATCTGAGTGATTCTCTCTGTCATGTAGCAAATTCCACACTCGAGAGAAGTCAAGCGACAGGAAATTTTTTTGCATGCATAAGCGCTTGATTGAGTGTATACATGATTTGGTAGCTAGGTGCAGCTCAAAAAGAATTCCTTGTGTGTGTCAAGGGCTCAATCGAACTTTGTTTGTTCGATGCGTGGTAAATTAAGGCAAAGTTACTGCAAAACAATGAAAGCGAAGTGGGGTTTTTTGTCTTAGGTATGAAACTGAGCTAACAATTCATGGTGTTAAACAAAAAATAAATTAATTTCTAGTAAATTTTATTTAAATTTTAGAAAGTCATAACAATGATTTCTTAAACTTTTAAGATTTTGGTTAGGGAGCTAAAGTAGAAGAATGAGAGAAATTTCAAGTTTAAAATCTGAATTTTATATTTAATTATTATTTTCTTTATTAAATTGTATTAATTTATAAAATAAGATAGTAAGTCTTATTAACCTTCTCAAAATATATTTAATTTTTTTTATAAGTTATTACTATATTAATGAAATAGGTTAAGATTAAGAATAAATTAAAAAAGCATTTATATTAATTTACAATAAGTAATGATTTAATTAGATAAAATGACAAATAAAAATGTCTAACTAGTTAAGTTAAAATTCTTGTGAAAGAGGGACAAAAAATAATAGAACTTAATTAAATTTGTTGTGTTATTAGAAGCTAATTAAGCCTAATTTGTTATTATACATTCACAAAAGGACTAAATTAATCTGAGGAAAATAGTTATTTGACTGCATGTTATAGGTGGGTAATTTTGTTTTTATTTTACAATAATTATGTTTATTTTTTAAAGTAATTTCACATGTTTTACTGTTTACAGTATTTCTTTTAAAATGCAAACGTTCATGTTTTATAAATGTTAAATACTAGAAAATAAATAAAATATGATATGTGCATTCATATGAGAGTTATCATTGGATTGTATTGACAGTGAATTGCAATATACTCGTGCATGTTAAATGGAAATAAAAATAAAAATGGTTGCTTATCTTTATGGTGAGTTTGAAAAAGATTAAATGTATATTGTTTAGGTATATATTTAAATGGTGATTACCATAAGGAGAAGTGTAACATAAATAAATAAAAGTAAACAAAAAATTATTTTCTTTGTTGTTTCCTTTTACTGCTCAATCTTTTTTATTGTTTGCAATATTTTTAAAAATATAGTTTTAAATAAGAATCATTATAATTTGTAAACATTTGCCCACAGGGTAGTTAAACTCATACCTTTAATTGCTAATATGTTTACAAGAAAACTAGTTATAAGATAAATAGATTTAAGAGTATGTGTACAAACATTGGTGAGTCTAAAGGTCTTCGTTTAAGTAGAACTAAAACTGAATACATGGAATGTAATTTTAGTAGTAATAGCTCTAGCATTCGTTTAAGTAGAACTAAAACTGAATACATGGAATGTAATTTTAGTAGTAATAGCTGTAGTCATTTAAGTAGAACTAAAACTGAATACATGGAATGTAATTTTAGTAGATAATAGCTCTAGTGACAGAAGTGTGACTTTGGGTGATCAAATTATTAAAAAGTGTGAACGATTTAGATATCTTGGGTCTGTTGTTCAAAGCGATGGTGATGATCAAATTATTAAAAAGTGTGAATGATTTAGATATCTTGGGTCCGTTGTTCAAAGCGATGGTGATATAGATGGGTGTGAACGATTTAGATATCTTGGGTCCGTTGTCCAAAGCGATGGTGATATAGATGGGGATAGTAAATAGATAGGTTGGTTGGTTGAAGTGGAGGAATGCTTCGGGTCTTTTGTGTGATAGAAAAGTACCGCTAGATATCTTGGGTCGTTCAAAGCGATGGTGATATAGATGGGGATGTTAATAGTACGATTTAGATATCTTAGGTTCGTTGTCCAAAGCGATGGTGATATAGATGGGGATGTTAATAGTAGAATTCAAGTTGGTTTTGGTCCATTGTTCAAAGCGATGGTGATATAGATGGGGATGTTAATAGTAGAATTCAAGTTGGTTGGTTTAAGTTGAGGAATGCTTCGGGCCTTTTGTGTGATAGAAAAGTACCGCTTAGACTGAAAGGAAAATTTTTTAAGACTTACGGGCCTTTTGTGTGATAGAAAAGTACCGCTATGACTGAAAGGAAAGTTTTATAAAACGGTGGTAAGACTTGCAATGCTTTATGGCGCTGAATGTTGGCCTTTAAAAGAGAAGCATAATAATAAGTTAAGTGTTGNGGCTGAAGTAGAGAAATGCTTTGGGACTTTTGTGTGATAGAAAAGTACCTCTTAGACTGAAAGGGAAATTTTATAAGACGGTGGTGAGACCTGCAATGCTCTATGGTGCTGAATGTTGGCCTTTAAAAAAAAGCATAATAATAAGCTAAGTGTTGCCGAGATGAAAATGATTAGGTGGATGAGTGGCTTTACACTTAGAGACAAAATGGNGAGATGAGATTGATTATAGGTGGATGAGTGGCTTTACACTTAGAGACAAAATGCGGAATGAATATATTCGTGATAGGGTTGGTGTANAAAGAGTGTGCAAATTATAGAGAAATTAAGTTGATGTGTCATACTTTAAAACTGTGGGAGAGGGTAATTGAACATAGGTTAAGACACATCATAAAAATTTCTTATAATCAATTTGGATTTATGATGGGCAGGTCTACTATGGAAGCTATACATTTATTGAGTGGTTTGATGGAGAAGTTCAGAGATAATAAGTAGAATCTACATTTTATTTTTATTGATTTAGAAAAAGCTCACGATAAGGTTCCAAGAGATATCCTTTGGAGAATTCTAGAGAAGAAATGTGTTGATATGACTTATATTCAAGTCATTAAGGATATGTATACTAGAGTTGTTACTTGTGTTCAAACTAAAGGAGGATTGACAAATATTTTCCTATTTCTATTGGATTACACCAGGGATCAGCTTTAAACCCATATCTTTTTGCTTTAGTTATGGATGGTCTTACTGGACATCTACAGGAGGATGTACCTTGGTGTATGCTTTTTGTTGATGATATTCTTCTCGTGGATAAAAAGAGAGAAAAAGCCCAGAAAACTTGAATTATGGAGGTCTACATTGGAGTCTAAAGGCCTTCGTTTAAGTAGAACTAAAAGACTTGAATTATGGAGGTCTACTTTGGAGTCTAAAGGCCTTCGTTTAAGTAGAACTAAAACTGGGAAAAACTTGAATTATGGAGGTCTGCATTGGGGTCTAAAGGCCTTCGTTTAAGTAGAACTAAAACTGAATACATGAAATGTAATTTTAGATTGGAGTCTAAAGGCCTTTGTTTAAGTAGAACTAAAACTGAATGGAGGTCTACATTGAGTCTAAAGGCCTTCATTTGAGTAGAACTAAAACTGAATACATGGAATGTTTTAGTAGTAATAGCTCTAGTGACAGAAGTGTGACTTTGGGTGATCAAATTATTAAAAGGAGTAGCTCTAGTGACAGAAGGTGTGACTTTGGGTGATCAAATTATTAAAAGGTGTGAACGATTTAAGTGACAGAAGTGTGACTTTGGGTGATCAAATTATTAAAAGGTGTGAACGATTTAGATATTTTGGGTCTGTTGTCCAAAGTGATGGTGATATAGATGGGGATGTTAATAGTAGAATTCAAGTAGGTTAGTTGAAATGGAGGAATGTTTCGGGCCTTTTGTGTGATAGAAAATTACTGCTAAGACTGAAAGGAAAATTTTATAAGACTGTGGTGAGACGTGCAATGCTTTATGGCGCTGCAATGTTGGCCTTTAAAAGAGAAGCATAATAATAAGTTAAGTGTTGCCAAGATGAGAATGATTCATGTTGGCCTTTAAAAGAGAAGCATAATAATAAGTTAAGTGTTGTCGAGATGAGAATGATTAACCTTTAAAAGAGAAGCATAATAATAAGTTAAGTGTTGCCGAGATGAGAATGATTAGGTGGATCAAAAGAGAAGCATAATAATAAGTTAAGTGTTGTCGAGATGAGAATGATTAGGTGGATGAGTGATTTACACGTAGAGACAAAATGCGGAATGAATATATTCGTGATAGGGTTGGTGTAGCTCCTGTAGAGAAGCATAATAATAAGTTAAGTGTTTGCCGAGATGACAATGATCAGGTGGATGAGTGGCTTTACACTTAGAGACAAAATGCGGAATGAATATATTCGTGATAGGGTTGGNTGATTAGGTGGTGAGACCTGCAATGCTCTATGGCGCTGAATGTTGGCCTTTAAAAGAGAAGCATAATCAGAAGTTAAGTGTTGCTGAGACGAGAATGATTAGGTAGATGAGTGGTTTTACACTTGGAGACAAAATGCGAAATGAATATATTTGTGATAGGGTTGGTGTAGCTCCTGTGACAAACAAAATTAGAGAAAGTCGTCTTAGATGNTATATTAAACGTCGATCATTAGATGATCTGATTAGGAGAGTAGATGTTTTAAATTTGACTTGTGTTAAGAAAGGCAGAGGTAGACCTAGGAAGACTTGGGCTTATATTAAAAATGATCTTAATTTACTAGAACTAAATGAAAATATGACACTAAATAGGACGCAATGGAGAAAAAGGATTCATGTAGCCGACCCCATGTAGTGGGATTAAGGCTTTGTTGTTGTTGTTGTTGTATTAAATTCCTTTAGAAAACTGTTAAATATACCAACAACTGTACATGATCATGGGTAGGAAATATGTATGGAGATTCCCTTGAAATTTGGCTCATATATTAAAAACAAAAAATGTAAGCTAAAAAAATTCATTCTTTGAGTTCAAACAATCTTTAAGAGTAAGGTTGGAAGTTTCATCAAGGTAATGCTTAACATGGGATACAAACAAAATTAACGAGACCCAATATGTTTTTTGTAAAACACATGATTTTAGGGGGAGTTTTGGGATAAGTAGTTTATGTTGATGATATTATTATATGATATATACTGACTTAGAGTGAATGAAAAATTTAAAGAAAAGACCTCTATAAGAATTTGAAGAGGAAGAATTTAAAGATTTAATTGTTCTAAAAAAATTACTCATTTTATTAATGACGGGCTTATATAGATTCTTACGATATTTAGAAATAAATTCCTAGACTACTTCTATTTACAACTAGGACCTTACATTAGATACAAATCTCAACTCTCCCCCTCAAGATGAGCAAAAGATATCCACCAAGCCCATCTTGTCACATAACCTCGACAAATCTAATGAATTAAGTCCTTTGGTGAGGCAGTCAACCACTTGCTCTCCAGTGGCTACATGACTTAACTCCAACAGTCCACAATTCAACTTTTCCTTAATAAAGAACCTATTAATCCCCACATGTTTGGTTTTATCATGTTGCACCGGGTTGTTGGCAGTGTTGATCGTGGACTTGTTCTCGTGCCACGACTTCATTTGAGCTTCTTGGTCCAGTTGAGCTCTACCAATAAAGCTCTCAACCACATTATCTCGATAACTCCTAAGGCCATGACCCTATACTCTACCTATGTTGTTGACTTTGCTGCTACTGATTGTTTCTTGCTTTTCCAAGGGGCCAAGTTGTCCCCTACAAACATGCAATATCCATATATGGATCTTCTTTCATCCATACAACTTGCCCAATCAGAGTCAAAATAGCTCTCAATGTTTATGTGTTCATTCTTTCTGAAGATGTGCACTCTTCAAGTATCTCAGAATTTGATATACTGCCCATGTGACTCTTTCTCGAATCACGCATGTAGTGACTCACCACACTTACTGCAAATGATATGTCGAGATGAGTGTGACTCAGATATATGAGACGACCTATCAATCTCTGGTACTTCTCGTGATCAACTCTCCTGCCTCTGTGCTCAACTTTTCTTTGCAATCAATTAGTCAAACTGCAAACCTGACATCCTAACATGTCTGTCTCTGTGAGCAAGTCTAAAACATACTTCATCTGAGATAGAACAATACCTTTTGCTCCATGAGCCATCTCAATTTTGAGGAAGTATCCAAGTTGTCCCAAGTCCTTCACCTTAAACTCTTTGCGCAAACTTGTCTTCAGCTAAACAATCTTTTCCTCATCATAACCAGTGACAATCATATCATCCACATACACGTCAAAAATAGTAATGCGACCACCATGTCGTCAAAAAAACACTATGTAATCGACATTGGTTTGTTGATAGCCCATGCCTACCATTACTTTTCTGAACATGTTAAACCAAGCTCGAAGAGATAAACTGTACAGTGACTTTCTTAATCTACATGTCTTGAACACCGTTTGGTTTGAGTCGAAGCCTGGGGGTATCTTTATGTACACCTCTAGTAGTCCCATGAAGAAACACATTCTTCGCTGCCAGTTGGTTTAATTTCCATCCACCATTCACAGTCAGAGAGACGAGTGTCCTGACTGTGCTCATCTTTGCCACTGGTGCAAATGTCTTATCATTGTTGATGTCATACATCTGATTATACCATTTTCCCACTAATCGTGCTTTTTAGCGATCAATCTTTCCTTCTGGGGCCTGCTTCACTATCCCATTTGCAGCCAATTGCCTTTTTCCTTATTGGTAGCAACGCGAGCTCCCATGTCAAGTTCTTATCGAGAGCACCAAGTTCTTCCAACATTTTAGCCTTCCACTTTGGGTCTTCCTTAGCTACCTGCCAACACTTAGGTACAGAGACAAAACCCAAAGATGTTATAAATGCTTCATGTAAAAGTGATATGTTAGAGCATGAGACAAACTGGGCAATTTCATGTGAGAAACCAAAACGATCAGGAGTATGAGACAAACTTTCCAACACTTAGGTATAGAAACAGTATCCAAAGATATAATAAATGATTCATGTAAAAGTGATATGCTAGAGTATGAGACAAACTGGACAATGTCTTATGAGAAACCAGAACGATTGGGAGGATGACCTGCATTGCTACGAGAGGTCCTCCTTAAAGTCGTGGAAGTAGGAGGAGAAGAGGGAGGAATCACATCACCTGTGCAATCGAATTCTGAGGTGGATAGTATATGTGTCTCAGGAGTCGGGGTAGACATGGATACGGGACTTGTTGGGGCAAGACATGTATTATTCACTCATTCTGCCCTTTCCTCCTTGTATACACCCTAAGCTCCCCTTGAGCTTGAGTCCCACCACTTTCAGGCTCATTTTCCTCATTTTCTTACTCTTTTCAAGTCAATCCTTCTCACACAACGGGACAAGCCATCATTCCCACCTGTACCAATCTCTCACCATCACTACTCTCCCCTAATCACCTCATACTTCCAACATTTGAGGAGTCACCAAAGGGTGAGGTTACTTCCAATGTGTAGTATGGTTCAATTCCTAAAGATTACATCCATGCTCACAAGCAGTTTCTTCTCTATTTGACTCCAATAAACATTCCTCTTCTGAGTAGCAAAATAACCTAGAAAAAACACTTCACAGCTCTCGGATTCAGCTTCCCTAAATGGTCTATTATCCTTTACAAAATATACACATCCAAATATCTTCAGTTGAAGGATCCAACCATTCTCTTCTTTCCACAATTCATAAGGAGATTGTCACTCCAACGCTCTTGAGGTCATTCCATTGATTAATTAAGGGCTGTCAAAACAACTTGCCCTACAAAAGCTCTGGGACATTCATCGAGATCATCATGCTTATAGCCACCTTTAGAATGAGTTTATTTTTTCTCTCTGCTACTCCATTTTGTGCCGGTGTATATGGACAATTGGTTTGCTGTTGTATCCATTGGGCTAACATGTACTCAAATCTTGTTGGTATACTATGTTCCATTATCAGACATCATTGTCTTCACTACTGCACACTATTGAGTCTGAATCACCTTGTGAAAGCCTTTAAAGCAGGTAAACACACCTTTTTTTTTCTTTATCAATCATAATCAAGTAACACGAGAAAAACAATCAATGAAAGTCACAAAATCTTTGTAATCATTTATTGAAGTTGTAGAGTAATGTCCCCATACATATGAGTGCACCAAATAAAAAATAGAAGAAATCCCATAACCAAAACTAACATTAGAGTTCCTAGTGTGCTTGCCAAACTCACAGGCATCACACAAATTTTCGTTTATTTTCCTTTTCATACAAAGACGAATACAAACAACTCAATAGACTAAATAAAGAGCATCTTATGCACTTATGATGCAGCAACAACACATCCTTTACACTCTTTCCCGATCCTCCTACTCCAACACTCTATACCATGGATGTCAAGGCTGAGTCCACCCCTCTTTATCTAAGTACCAGAGTCCACTATAACATGTACCAGTCCCAAGTCTCCGGCCAGTCCCCATTTTTTGAAAGATCACCTTAGGAATATTAAATAAAACAATACATTTTAGTTGGAATATAATGACACTAATGGATAAAGTGTTTACTTGAAAGGAGGGAGCATGCAAAACATTGGACATAATCTTAGAATTAGTACATCTCATTGTACCCGTACCAACCATAGACTATGTTCTACCATTAGTGGTATGATTTCTTTCTGAAACTGCTAGATGAGTATATGAAGAGAACTTACTAGCAAGACCTGTCACATGTCGAGATGCACCAGAGTCGACTATCCATTCTGGTGATCTTGCGGTGGATATAGAGGTAACAACATGTGTATCATGAGTATCTTTGATTGAGTGAGCATAAGTGGCAGTATTCCTCTTAGATGATGATAAGTTGGATTCATCCTCAGTCACATTATCTATCGCTCTGTGCTACCTCTTCAACATATTTAAGAGCTCCTAATCCTCATCCCTAAAAACCATCCGTCTCTCCCTCATTCTCTGCTACATTCAGATTCGTTCGGTGGCATCATCTTACACCCCTTTTACCCGAATGATTACGACCACGGACTCTAGATTGTCCAAGTTCACCCGTCTCTCTCTCCTTGGGTGGTTTTGGACAAGTCTTGCTCTGGTATCTCACTTCTCCACTATTATAGCAACTGCGGGTCGCCCCCTGGACACCTGTCATATCTGTGCTTGAGACAGTCAGAAATGATTGTGTACCTGGAAGTCCATTTGACTCTGAGTGTAGTCTCATGCGACTCTCCTCCTGTAACATCACGACGATGGCCTCATCTAGTGAAGAAATCGTTTCTTGAGCTAGGAGGACCGATCTCCTCTGATCAAAGGCCCATTTAAGATAAGTTAGAAACTGTGTAGTCTTGATTTGTGCAAAGATCTTCCCTTTTTTGCTTCCCGGATCACTACAGCTAAAAAGGGAAGATCTTTGCACAAGTGAGATGTGATCAAGATCTTGCCACAGCCGCTTCGGTTCTATGGTGTACTCCCAGATTGATCTATCACCCTGTACCATTAACTCTATGTCATGCTGTATCTAGAACACCGTCATGTGATTCTTAGTCCCGGCATAGGTCTTCTTCAATTTTGCCCAGATATAATTCACCTATCGAACGCCATCCACAGATGTGAAAATCGATGAAACTATTAAGTTGAGTAGTTAAGTATAAATCAATGCATGTGTGGTCCTCCACTCATCTCTTACAACACTGCCACTCTTTAACTCGACCCCCTTCAGGCATCATTCTAGTCTATTCCCTATCACAGCAGTCTCGATCCGACGCGACCAACTTTGATAAGTGGCATGTCCATCGAGCTTCAGATCCACAGGAGGGAGATTTAGTTTCACCTGTGTCGGAGCACATGTTAAGGTAGTGGCTCTCGTCGTGACGCAAGCTCCTTGTATGAGCTGGCCAATATTTCACAATTTTAGGGTCTATCTTCCCCAAAAGTTTCAATCATTTACCTCCCGTATTTCTGTCTCTTAACATCTTTAATCACAAGAATTTAATTCTAGGTCTTTTATCTGCAAGTTCGTGTGATTAGCTTTGTCCTAGCCCACGTAGCCGCAACCCCTCTGTCCCGCACACAAAACCACAACTGCTTTGATCCTTCACCTTTATGTCACTAAATTTAACTCCATAAACAAAGCCCAGCTCCGCTGTCTTCCTCACTCCCAAGCCCGCACACAATATTGCAACAACTTACCTCCCTATGTCGTGATTCCACACACCTTCTCAACAAAGCCTAAGCCTCTGTTAGCTTTAGCCGCCCGAGACTGTTTCACGAGGACCAAGCAGAAAAAACAAGAGTTTCGAGTCTCTTCACACTGATCTGTGTCCATGTCGCTTGATCCCGACTGGATCGTGTGATTCGCCGCTACTTCATGAGGATCATGACCGAAGAAGAGAGAAATAGGAGCGACGGGAGTTTCGAGTCTCTCTGCGCCAATCCCGACTGTTGATTGATCGCTCGAGGAGAGGCGGTTAGGGCTCTGATACCATAAAGATTTATTGGTCTGAAAAACTTGCTCATTTCATTAATGGCTTGGGCTAATATAGAGCCTTACAATATTTACAATTAAATCCTTAGACTTGTTCTATTTACAACTAGGGGCCTACATTATATACAAATCTCAACGGAATTAAACCAGATAAAATATTTTGCAGGCATTGAAGTCACGTGTGTTCGGCATGGAATTTTATTTCACAACAAAAATACATAATAAATGTTTCACAATTATAGGTAAGTTGGGATGTAAAATTTTTTAGAGTTTCATAAAATTCAATCATAAACTTGGAGATGCTTTAAAAGCATAAAAGTAGAGATTATCTCTTATCAAATAATTATGGAAAAGCTAATCTGTTTTTCACATGTTAAATTTGATATTCATTATGCTATNGCATACCGTCCTATTCCTATGTATTTACATGTCTAGCACTAAACTTTTAATTTTGTACATAGATGCACTGCATGTATGCATGAAAATATGTATTTCACTTTTTAAAAGTTAAAATGATGATATTTTTTATGTAATATGAAAGATTTGGTTGGGAGAAATGTAAAAAGTAAAGTTTAATACGTAGAAATTGCGTGGTATGTATGTAAACGCCCCTATGGTTTGTTATAAACTTTTGGTCGCCTTTTGGCTCTTTGTCCTCTCTGTCTTTTCTTTTTTCTTTTAAGCTTGTATATGCGTTATCTATTCTTCAAAGTGCAATTAATTTTAGACTTGCCAGGTGCCTCTTTGAGTGTTTGGACTAGGAAGAACTTCAATTACTATCATATTCATTCATTTAAATCCATATGTCATAAAAATAGACATTCTTTTAAGTGATAAATTTTGAGAAAATGTGTGCATTATGAATTCGTTTGCATTCTCTTCAATGAACTGTTCATATTTCTGTCTTAAAATTTACACCAGATTCTATCTCCCCTTTTGTGGCCATTTGATTAGAATTAAGGGTCTCTTTGGGGAAGCTACATCTAGGGGTGTGCTTTTGGTCGGTTCGGATTTATCGATTTTAAAATTTGGCTAACCAATCCAAACTGAAATCCAAAAATCAAACTACCGAACCAAATATTATTTTGCTAAAAACCAAATCAGTCAAACCAAAATTTAAGTTGGTTTGAACGGTTCAGTTTTTTGATGAACCAAAATATATGTATTTGATATTGAAAAAATAAAAAAAAGTGCAGAAAAGTAATGACATAGTTACAACAAGTGATATTCAATTGATAAAAATAATTTGATTACAAATATAGCTTATATACAAATAGGTACAGTACAACAATAAATGTAAAGTCATAAAAAAAAGATAACAAAGCTTAAAAAAAAAAAAGATAACAAAGCTTAAAAAAAATGCATAAATAGCTTACATGACTCATTAATTCTTAACAATATAAGAAAGCTACACATAATTTTAAGCACTCTAACATTTGTTTTATTCTATAACTAATGTTCTCTGAGAATTGTCAAGAGCTTTCTCTCTAACATGTTTGCTTGCCTTTATGCCTTTTGGAGCTTCATGAATATCACACATCCAACTTCGTCTTTTGAGGCACTAACTTTCATTCATTGTTTTTTTTTTGCTATACAACTGCCTTAATGAAAAGAGACGAAATGCACCAAAGAAAATCAAAAGCTAAAAAGAAGATCTATCCAGGGGGATAAAGAGAGCTTAGACTATACAACAACCTCAATGAAATGCTCTATCTAAGCAATACCGAATTCTGAAATAAATAGTGCACCAGCAAGTCGAAGGCTTAAGACCAATACATAAATGTCCAAACAAATATATCCGAGCATCATTCGTGTTGCTGCGCTGATTGAGCACATTGATATTGATGTAGATATCATCATTGCTCTCCAAAATGCCGAGAGGAAGAATGAGATTAGAAATTCCATCAAGTACATAAAAATGTCCGGTTGAATTCCAAATCCAAATGTCGATGTCCGTAAGTAGCACAAAAACCATTGCCACATGCTAACCAACAGAGGAACAAAACAATTTTGAAAAGAAGGCTATCAAAACCAACAACATTAATTTTATCCAAATAAGAAAAAAAGGCTATTAAAACCGCTCGGAAAAGAATGAGTGCACTATTCTAGAAACCTTCAAGAATAAATACACATTGTTTTAATCCCACCTTTTTCTCCAAAGCTTGCAATAAGAATGCATAAATGATACTCATTATAGATAGATACTCATAATATGTACCTATTTCAGTGCATCTGCCAAAATTTAATTTAATATACTAGTGTTCCTCATAATTGTATTATTTCAATGTATGTACATAATATGCACTGCTATAAAAGAGACTTCTGTAGGGGTTATTACAAGCACAGAAGCACCGTACATACTAGTATTTTAAGGATGAAGATTTTGGGAGGCTTATATACTAGTGTTGAGACATATATACTAGTGTTTCATACTTCTGTAGAGCTTATATACTAGTGTTGGTCAGAAGTATTTCAAGGATAAAAATTTGTGGAGGTTATTACTCCTGAGACTTACGTACTTCTGTAAGTATATAAGTGACTTCATAATGTGTATATAATATGCACTGCTATACTAGTGTTGCCCAAATAAGTATGTCAAGGATAAAAATTTAGAGACCGTTTGGGACAGCTTATAAATGCGGTCGGCGTTTTCAAAACGCCGCCTCACCGTTTGGAAAACACGTTTCGACAGTTTATCCAAAAAAGTGGTTGGGTTTTTACCATAAACGCAGGCCGTGAGCGAACCCCACGGACCACTTTTTAGGATAAACTGCTTATCTTGATAAGCACGAACAAACTCACCCTTAGAGTTTATTACAAACACGGAAGCACTGCCACCTTATATTTATAAGTATATATGTTTTTGCATTCAAAGGAAAGAAAATGAAGGGATTCAATCAAAATCTAATTAAATAGAATAAATTGGACCTCCTATAAAAAGGCCAGAGCAGAAAACCAGCAGGCTGTAAGTATTCAAAAATAAATTGGCAATAGCATTAATTTTATCGAAGTGTATATATATATGAAGTATATATATATATATATATCAAAAACGCCCAGAAAATCTCCAACTGTCAGCATTTTTGGTGAATATGTTCCATGCATACCAACCAAATGCTGGCAGCAGTGCTCCAGAATAAATGCACTAGTCCAGAAACCTTTTAAAATAAATGCACTGTTCCAGAAACCTTCACGAATAAACCTTCAAGCAATGAATGAACTGCTCTACAAACTATTATAAGTTCATCAACTTAAGTATTCATTTCAGCCAACCAATGCTGCCAAAGCTATCGGCATTTGCCAAAACTGTCAGCCTCACCACTGTTTAAATAATCAAATGCATATTGCCAAAACTGTCAGCCACTCAGCCTCAACAATAAATGAAGTGATTGACATGTAACATAAGCAATATCTTTAACAAACATGGCAAAGATCTGTTTTAAACAACATTGAATCAAATGCATCAACAAAATATTCCACAAACATGATAAAAGAACACCAAAGAGCAGACTATAAAATCGTCCATAAAAATCTTCTAGCCTCCCAAACAAGCAATACCTTACCAAAGTATTGAATCTTTTGCAATCTTTGATAAATTTATAATAGAAAATAAATAAGTGGAGTTAGCATTAATTTCCAAATATAAAAATGATCATACCCTGCTGCTTTACCTGTAGCATTCCCTGCTGGTGTCTATTCTTTTTTTACTTGTAGGACCATACCCTGTAGCTTTCCTTGCATATGTTCTTCTGTTTTACCTGTGGCCATACATTGCAGCTTTTCCTGCAGGTGCTTCTTTTTCCTTGTAGCAATATCCTTTAGGCTGTCTACTTCCCTGCAACATTATTTGTAGAAGTTTTCTGCTTACCTATTGACATTGCAGAAACTGCAGTTAAAGACAACCACAATCAATTAAAAGTGTCTCTAAATGCTCTTGGGGTTGATTATCAAATACGTGATGAAAATATCAATTTCTATCTCACCAAAGATCTTCCTTGTTTATTGTTTGATGATTTTAAATCTAAGTTGAACATGATTGACATCTATGTTTCAACTCGAAGGGGTGTGTTCGAAGTTATGAGGATTGAATTTATTTCCTTTTCTATTTTATGTTTTTCTTTTATCTCCTAGTAATTATTAGGAATTGACTAATTGGAGATATATGTGTTATATCTTTCTTTTCCAGCTATTTTCTTTTTCTTGTCCTTCATATTCTGAGATTCATAAAATGTATTTATGCATCCTTTTCATTTTTAATAAAATAATTCTACTTAATTCTGAAAAATCAACTCATAAATATATAAGAATTGAGTGGCATTCAGATAATTTAAGCTATACCAAGCAAATGCTACACATCAAGAGAGGAATTCGAAATGAATTGAACATGACCATGCTATTTAAAATTAATTTTGAATATGAGCTATTTTAAAAAATAAAAATGAATAAAATATAAAGTAATAAAATATATTAATAGTAAATAAATTTAATCAATTAAGTGGTCTCTATCTAAATCTTCATATTTTAAAATTAATATAATATATTCACTAATTTTAAATTATATTTTAAAAAAGGGGGCATTTACATGCATTATTTATTTAGATATCCTACACCTAAATTTGTATATTTACACATATAACATTCAAATCTATACTATCACATATAAATGACATTATTATAATTTTTAGAAGTGAATTTTATTTTAATGCAACGGTTTAAAATACCAAAATGTTATATATGTAAATATGAAAGTTTAGATGTTAGATTTGTGATTATATAGGAATTTGTGTGTTATGCAAGTAAAATTTTCTTTGACAGTTTGTATTTATTTTAGGGAAATTTACATGTCTAGCAGACAATTCTTTATGTATTCTCTACATGCAAATCACTCGAGGTGTTTTAAATTTATGCGTGAAGATTGTTGGATCCGAATTTGTCTCGTGGATTACACCCAATAAATAGAACGTAAACGAGAGAAAGAAAGAGAAAGAATGGACTGTAATTTAGAACGAGTGAATTGGCCTTTCGGCCTTTTTGATTAAGATTGTGTACCCTCTGTTCTCAGAAAAAAAATATTACATATGGATGATCTACATACATATTAGATGCAGATGATAATATCGGAGGTGTTATTGGTAGTATTGTGGTGTTATTTTACAAAATAACACCACAATACTGCTAATAACACCTAAATACTACCATCCACACATAAAACTGCATCAGGACTCCTGATGTAATATTTTCTCCTATTCTCAGGGTGACTTGTTTATAGACAAAGAAAGTATGGTCCCTTAAGCTACATGGAGAACTCTATTTCAATAGGGACTGTAGATAGTATTACATGTATATGGTTTGCTGGGAGCTAGAGATATCTCAGAATCTTTGACTCAGTGATCTAGTCGGTACCAATGAAACAGTAGATTTTTTTGACGGTTTATTTCAATAGGACCGTTCGATCGACTGATGACTCGGTTGTAGGTCGAACACCATAATGACATTGGTCGATCACCCTGATGACGTTGATCGAGCACAGTTGATTCAATTTATAAAAAAATTGTAGACCAATTTAGCTCTCAGTGGGTTCTCAGACTCCTTGATTTAATTTCTTTTGGTTGACGACTATTATCGAAGTTTTGTGTGGCTCAGGGGGGTTTTATATTGTCATGTCATGTTCTATGAGTATGCCAGATTCTTTTGAGATTCATGTTGACAATTTTTCTGTAGGCAAAATTATATATTTCACTTAAAAAAGTGATAATAATGTTATTTTTGATGTGATATTAAAGTTTTGAGTCCTGTCTGTGTATATATATGAAAGGTCAAGGGTGATATATGTAAATAGATTATAATAGTGTGCTATCTATGTAAATGTACCTTTATTTTAATAAAATAGAAAACGGACGGTAGCTAAGAGTCGTGATAAGATGTAGAATACCTTCAAATAAGGAAGAAAAGTTGGAATCAGAGCCGCTGGCAGCAGCTCCGGCCAATCCTCCTTCCTTATTTGAAGGTATTCAACATCAAAAATAACATTATNCCACCCGAAATATTGATATTTACGAATTAATCACCCAAGTGATTTTTTTGAACTGTATGACGGATGTATTTATACGTGTCACGATCAAATCATTGAGAGTTTGATAAAAATGAAAAATACGGGTTGGGGTTTTACCACGAGTTTTGTATATNGTACAGACCACCCGAAACATTGATATTTACGGATTAATCACCCAAGTGATTTTTTTGAACTGTATGATGAATGTATTTATACGTGCCACGATCAAATCATTGAGAGTTTGATAAAAATGAAAAATACGGGTTGGGGTTTTACCACGAGTTTTGTATATGTTGTTGTGCTTATTTGATGTAATCAGAACTTTTTTGAGCTATATAAATATTATTAAACTTTTTTGTATTTTAATTTCTTGATATTTGAGAAAATAACATTCTGTTACACAAATTATTCATTGAACTAATTTTTTTTTCAAATAAGCTGTTTACAAGACGCACAAACTAAACAGTTAAACAACTTATTCAGAACATGGGCAAAATGTTTTCCAGACGCACTAACCAAACAGCCAGACAGCTTATCCGAATTAGCTGGTTATCAACAGATTATCAGGATAAGCTGCTTATCAGCAGAAGCTGGATAAGCTGCAGCTGCCCCAAACAGACCCTAAATTTAGTGTGTGTTTTGAGCGGTTGGTACTTATTCAGATAAATCATTTATTTGGAAAAGCAGAACACAAGATTCGACCTGCGTTCCGACTTTAGTATAAAAAATCAACTGTATTTTCGGATAAACTGTTCAATCGCAGTGTAAACGAGCCGAAAACAAGTCAGACTCAGCTCGTTTATATTTTGAACTCAAAAAGTGTGTTCGTGTTCGACTCGTTTGCTTAGCGAGTCGAACACGAGTCATTCACGAACAAATAATCGTTTTGACAACCATAATCAGGTAGCCATAAGATGGTAAGGATTAGGGTAAGATTTAAAAATTATTTTTTATAGTAAAAAATTATTTGAATCTAATTTAATAATTTTTATTCTATTTTCTTAATTAATACTATAATTTATTATAAATCTTTATAGCCTTCAAGTTTTTTAATAATTCTTAATTAATACTATAGTAATTAAGTTTTTTAAAAATGATACTCATCAAAGATATATAGATGTATATATAATTGATTAGTAGTATTTCGAGTCAAAACGAGCCGAACACGAGCGAATAAATATTTGTTCGTGTTGTTCATATTCAGCTCGTTAACTTAAGAACAAGCCGAACACGAGCTTTTTAGTGAGCTGAACACGAGCTATTCGCGAACAAAGAAACTTTTTGACGGCCCTTAATCCTAACTGAACTAAATATTATTTCAAATTTAACTGCAATCCTATTTAAAAGTTCCCATTGGTCTCAATACACAGCTTAGTTTAATCATGCTCGCAGCCTAATTGCTCCCGATGCTTAAAAATTAGCGAGATTTTCCCGCTCGGTTTTCCCGCTGTTTTAGAAACAGAACTCGAAATCCTTCCAGCGGGAGGTGGAGTGGGAGAGAGAGAGAGATGGCAAAGGCTGAAGGAGCTCCGGCGGCGCCGACGGGATGCTTTAAGTGCGGAAGGCCAGGCCACTGGTCTCGAGATTGCCCTTCCTCATCCGCTACTAACACAAACCCTAACCCTAATTCCGGTGCTAAGCCGAACTCAACCAATTATTCAAAGCAGTCTTCGGCTGGGAACCCCATCCCTGTAACCAAGAAGGTTCCACGGTCACGGCCGAAGCTCACGCAAGATCTCTTGCTCTCTGATGACGGCCTTGGCTANATTTTGACAGCCCAACTGAACTAAATAATATTTCAAATTTAACTGAAATCCTATTTAAAAGTTCCCATTGGACTCATTATACAGCTTAGTTTAATCATGCTCGCAGCCTAATTGCTCCCGATGCTTAAAAATTAGCGAGATTTTCCCGCTCGGTTTTCCCGCCGTTTTAGAAACAGAACTCGAAATCCTTCCGGTGGGAGGGGGAGTGAGAGGGGGAGTGGGAGATGGCAAAGGCTGAAGGAGCTCCGGCGGCGCCGACGGGATGCTTTAAGTGCGGCAGGCCAGGCCACTGGTCTCGAGATTGCCCTTCCTCATCCGCTACTAACACAAACCCTAACCCTAATTCCGGTGCTAAGCCGAACTCAACCAATTATTCAAAGCAGTCTTCGGCTGGGAACCCCATCCCTGCAACCAAGAAGGTTCCACGGTCACGGCCGAAGCTCACGCAAGATCTCTTGCTCTCTGATGACGGCCTTGGCTATGTACTCCGCCATTTTCCCCGCGCTTTCAAGTACCGTGGCCGAGGCCATGAGGTGAGTTCACTCTGATTCTTTATTTTCGCTTTATTGAAGTTTTATTATGTTTTTCGACGGGCGAAAGAGGGAATTAAAGTAAAAATAAAAAGCGGAGTGAAAGGTTTAAGCAATTGTTGCAGAGATTCATGATCGATTTGGGGTTTAAGTCTTACTTGCAGCATGATAGCTCCCAAATAAGTTTGGATAATATTCTTTTAACTCATCATGATGTGTAATGAATTATCAATTGTTTTATTAGTTTTTCAGGATTTATGCTTGCACGTCTTGTTTTAGATAAATTGATTCAACGAATCCCTCTTTGTTGTGTTGGAGCCTTCGGTAATTGACAAGATTGTATGATTGACGTCTTGTCAAATTTGAGCTAGTCCACTTCAGCGCAAAATACTAAACTTTATTTTGATTAGAGCCAAAATTAAAAGTAAAAAAAAAAAAGATTGATAGATATATTCATCTACATGTTTTTATAGATCAAATATATTTCAAATTAAATTGATTACATATCG